>JADRCH010000226.1:6196225-6356790 GCA_019843965.1 Rhynchomys soricoides | reverse complement strand
AGGGATGCTGATTTATAGAGTAATCAAAGGAGAACCAGGAATGAATAACTGAATTGATAGGTGTTATGGTTTTTATATGTGTGGCCTAGGGAGTGGAATTATCAGAAGGCTGCTGTTGGAGTAGCCTTGTTGGAGTAGGTGTGTCACTGTAGGTGTGTGCTTTAAAACCCTCATCCTAGCAGCCTTGACACCAGTATTCTGCTAGCAACCTCCAATAAAGATGTAGAAATCTCAGCTCCTCCTGCACCAGGAATGTCTCAGTGATGCCATGTTCCTGCCTTGATGATAATATATTGAACCTCAGAACCTGCTGTCCCAGCACTTGGGAGGCAGGCACATTTCTGAGTGTGAGGCCAGCTTGGTCTACAGAGTGAGTTCCAGGGCACCCAGGGCTACACAGAGAAACCCTGTCTCGAAAAACAAAAGCAAAAAGAAAAAGAAAAAAAAATTTACTGAAGACAGGAAACTTCATAAAGACTTTTTCTAAGTGCACACACCTCCAAAGAAATACAGTGCTTACCATATTGTAGATTGTAAGGAGACATAACGGAATGAATTGACCATCAGGAGGAGGCTGAATTGCATGAGACTAGTAATTCAATTCTGCTTCCAGTTTTACCATGCTCACATTCAGATGTATTTTCAGAATAGATGGAATAGAGGGTCTGACAGATGAGCACACATGGCTATAGAATGGCAAGATAACTGAGGCTGCATGTATGGAGATGTTTATAAAAGTGAAACACTTGTTGTAGTAAATATTTAATCTCAGTTGGAGGTTTCTATGAAGCCTTAGATCACTCAGTTCCCAGATAAAAGACTGAAGACTCTTATATTTATAATGAGCCTTAGTTAGGCTGTACTAGAGCTTGGCAGATATCATCCCTCTATGCCTATTTTGTCTACTTCCTTGTTGATAACCCAAAGATATGACTTGCCATGTTCTACCTGGGCTGCTCTTACTCCAGCTGCCCAGTCCTCATGATTCCTTACCCCATGTCATCTTCTCTCCTCTGTGCTCTCTCTCTCTTTCTCTCCCTCTCTTCCTCTTGGTCCTGCATCAGAACCTAAGCCTGTATCTCTCTACCTTTCTTTTGCACAACTATAGACTGCAGTCATCTTTATTCAACCAATAGTCTTAAATTAAGGAGCAAGGTTACATAGCATTACCTATGGTCCAGTAATTTTCATTGCAATACATATCAACAGATCAAACTTAGACACTAGATTGAAAAGAAAAAAATGAGAAAATTAAGGAAGTTAGAAATAATTTATAAAACAAAAAATTCTTGAAATTCTGTTATGCTAGAGTGTAAGTATTATTAACATTGCAAGTAGGATATAACTTCTGGTTTGTGATGGAATCATAACAAAACAGAAGGAATCTTTACAATAAATTCTACAGAGATATAGTTTTGATAATTAAAGGATCTAAGCTATGGGGATCTTTTGGTAGCAATCCTTAGACACTTCAGGATCCTCAGAGTACTAGAGATAGCATATCTTTGTACTTTACATTGCCGTACACACATTGTGCATGTGTGTGTGTGTGTGTGTGTGTGTGTGTGTGTGTGCTCTAATTCCAAGGAATCTGATGCCATCCTTTGACATCTGTGACACCAAGAATGTGTGGGATGCACTTGTACAGTGAAGGTAGAATACTCACACACACCAGCTAAGAAAAAGTAATCTATAATTAGCAAAAAAAAAAAAAAAAAAAAAAAAAACCCTCCACAAAACCAATAATACAAACCTAGGTATCTTTGAAAAATAGTGTTTGTAAAGTTCTAATACTGTGCATATAAAGTAAGCCTGTTGTTAGTGTTTTGTTTTTGAGACAAGGTCTCATTAGCCCAAAGTGTCTTCAGTATCACTGTGTAGCTATGAACTTTGGATTCCCCTGTTTCCACCTCCTAAGTGAATACTATTTTTACCATCATTTACTGCCGAGAACCTGATGCACACTGGGTTCAAATGGTTATTCAAGGTTAAAGAGCTGATAAGTGGAAAAACATGTTTTAACTCAGGAATGATGACTGCTGAGACTTTGCCCTGCATACTGTGACCAATATAAAAATGCCTATTAAGAGGCTTTGTTCATACTATAATGCTCATGGACAGTTTTTCTATTTTAATTTTCTTTGGTTTTTCAAATCTATTACATTCTTCTGAATAGTGTCATTTAATTTGCTGTCCCTAAATGAAATAATTTAATAGGATACATTATCAATTATGAGGATGATGAATGGCTCCATTCCTTTTCAAAAGGCTGCTTCAGCAAGCTGTCAAGTGTAAAATTTCTTCAGAATGTACTAAGGCCACAAGTTGTGTTGTCACAACCCTAACAAGGACACTTCCCTTGCTGGAAATGCAATTAATTGTCAGGTCTTCATGTATGTTGTTTCCTCAGAATTAATTTGATGTAGATATTAAGTACCATGGAAGACAATGTTACTCATGATTTTACCAGTTGTCTTTTGAGACTTAGTAATTGAAGTGTCAATTGATGGTGGGCAAAATTAGGTGCATAGTAGATATTTTTCAACTCATTTATGCCACCTGCCTGAAGAATAACCTCTACTGAAAATAGAAATATTCCAAAAACCAGTTTCAATAAAATCAAATGAGAAAGAAAAGAGAACATAACACTGAAATATTACTGTAGCTTATGTACTTGTTTCCTGCTGGGCACAGATTTTTTTCTGTGATTTTTATCTTTATAATCTTTTGATCACTGCAATCTTCTAGCTTCTCAAAGTACAAAGTTTAATTCTCACTGTACTTTATTTGAGTAACATTATCTTTCTTCATTATACTCTGTCCACACAAACCTATTTATACCATTGTGGCTGTAAAAATTGGTTTATTTTTAATATATTTTTCTATTCAATTCACATGGTAAAGGGTCAGTTTATAAGTGCAGCATTCTGTGCATAGTCCAGTGTTGACGATTTCAAGTTTTGAAAAAGAAAAAGTTGATGCATATATTTAAGAAGAAGATTATTTTTTAATTCCATTTCAATTTGTATATGTGTGTGGTTATTATGCCTCTATGCATGTGCACATTGGAATGTCACAGCACATGTGAGGAAATTAGAGAACAACTTTTGGGAGTTGTTTCTTTCCGTCCACCTTATTGGTCATGGAATTTGAATTCAGGAGGTGAGTCATGATATCAGATGTTTTCTACCAAGTAAACTATCGCAGCAGATCAAAAATAATCTTTTTAAGCAATTCGCTAATATTTTTAAAAATACTATTTCCAACAAAAATGCAATGTTTTAAAAATATAACTAGTTAATTTTGGATTTTGTCTATATTGCTTATGAATTATATTTGGAATTATCTCACAAAAGTTAATGTAGGACTGGGTTACAGATATTTACGTTATATGTTTATATTATAGAACACATACATATACTTTCTGATTGTATTCTTTGTGTTTTAATATGCTCAGTTAAAACTTAAAAAATAAAAGCAAATAAGGTCCAGATTCCTAAGCACCAAATTATATACCAACTAGAATGACTTTTCAGAAATGGGAAAAGAAACTATTAACACAGATAATATTAGAATGAGTAGTTATTCAACTTGTTAAGAAAGATATTAGCTGACAATCAACAAATTGCTACAAATGTCACAACAAACATCAGGGCATTCATAGAAGGGTTTTATGTGTTTTGTTTGGGTGTAAGTATATGAATGTTTCTCTGAGTGCTTATTATGCTTTTTAATTTCTTTTTTATCTTTTGCCTGATTGTTTTCTAAAACAGAAAGAAAAAAACTGTAGGGTTGGATAAGAGAGGAATTAGGGAAGATATGGACGCAGTTGTAGAGGGAACCATGATCATAACCTATTATACATAAAAAAGTCATTTTCACTAAAATTTAAGTTAAATTTTAAAGAAAATGCACCTTGCCTATTGATTTCCTGGCACATTTTATAATATGCCAAATTGACTCAACATGACATATTTGCAATATTACCACAAGGAGTATAAAATATAAATACAGTATTTTTTCTAGAGATATTTACAAATTTGCAATCTATGTGTATGTAAACACTCATTATTATTAATTTTCAGGATCCTTTTAACTTTCCATCCTAATTGAGAAGACTGTATAATGTTTTGTCTATATTACAGGGTTTGTGAGTACCCTTCCATCTGAAGCACAGTAGCTTCAAGTTGTCCTCAGTGGCTGTCCTGGTATCAGTGCCTACTTGTTATGTTGTCCTTGCTCATATCTACATTTCCAGCCCCACTGCCAGGATATTTAAATATTTTCACAACAGGTTTATATGATTCACTTCAGGTCATTAGTTAGATTATACAACTGTACAAAACACTGTTGGTTACTTGTATTCTAGAGTTATCTTCCTTTTACATGGATAATTGCTTTGGTGTGATCTGGAGTTGTTTTTCATTACAAAGTTTGCGTGTCAGAAGTACTTCAGTTTATTATTACTTTGGTTTTGGGCTTTATTAACTTGTTTGTTCAGTTTTTAAATAGGCCTTTACTGAACAATCTAATATATAGTTTTCCATTTCTTCTTAATTATTTTTGAAAAAACATTTTCAATTTATTTTTACCACACTAAAAGACTGTCATTCTATTTTTCTTCTCATAATGCCTGGAGCCATTTTTGAAAGTCTAAATGATAAGTGTGACAAAGGGCATTTGGGCTAATTCTGGCTAAAATATATAATCTGATAATTAAATGAATAAATACTATCATGAGGATCAGCAATGAGTTATCTCTGAGCACATCGATAATGAGGTTAATTTGAGATTAATTTGAATATTGATTAGTGGTCTCCATGGAACCTATGAAGCCTCCTACATATTGTAAAGTCTGATGCTGCTCCATAGATATACAAGGGAGAATTACTAAATGACTGAAAAATGTTAAATTTTGTTAAATATTGTGGGAAGCCGCCTGAGTCCACCCACATTCGCCATTACAAGATGGCGCCTACATTCGGCCGAGAACAAGTTGTAAACAGGCTAGTGCACATGTACCTGGTAGTTTTCCACCTCAGAGTCTCAGCCTCTCTCGTGGCTGCATCTGGCCTGATATGCGGGAGCCAATAGGGAAGCTCCGCGTCCCAGGCAAGCGCTGTGACCTATATAAGGGACGGGTGTTCTATTGTTCGGGGTCTCCACTCGTGGCAAGCTTATGCTCTCCCTCTCAAGATGCATTAAAGCTTTACTGCAGAAGGATCCTTTGTGTGCCGCGTCGTTCTTGCTGGCGAGACGGTAGCGCGGGACATCTGGTGCCGAAACCCGGGAACTTTGTCATCATCAAGCTCCTTTGGAGACCCCCTGGAAACAGGGAGGATTCAGAACTGCAGGGAGGTAGGTTCGGAAAGACATGTTGACCCTGGGTCTTGATTTGGGTTTGCCCCCTTTTTGGTCTAACGCTGTTGAAGCCTTGCTAATTGTGTTAAGTGCCCTCATTTTGGTTTTACTGTCTTTGTATTGCTGCGAACAAGGTGAGGCCTGTGTAGATGCTGTAAGGGAGGGGCAAATCACCCCTGAAAGGGTCCAGGACACCATGTCAGAATCCAAACGGAGTGAGAGGATGGGTACCCAAAATCTCAGTAAGGAAAAAGGACCTCCTGGTAAGTCTAAGGACGAGGGAGAGATTGAGGATAAAATGGAGAAAAAGGAAAGAGATCTCAGTAAAGAAAAGGGACCTCCTGGTAAGTCTAAGGACGAGGGAGAGATTAAAGACAAAATGGGAAAAAACTGTCCCCCTGACAAGGCTTTGGGCAGAAAAATGATTCTCATACCCAAGAAAAAAGTAAAAAGAAGGGGGGAGAGCCTCTACCCAGTTCAAGACCTTGAGGCTCTTCTATTGGAAACTTCAGACACTGACCCCCTTAGCTCTAGTGAGGAGTCAGAGCTAGAAGAGGAAGCGGCACGGTATGAGGAAGATTGGCCGCCCTGCAATGGGCAGATGAAGCGGCCGCCTTCTTTGGCCCCTACGCGGACCGTGCCTTCCGCACCTCCCGCTTATGAGACGTGCCCCAACTCCTTTTCTTTTCTCTCTGACAAGGTTAGGAGAAAGGTACAAGCCACTTTTCCAGTTTTCGAGGTAGATGGTGGAGGGCGAGTTCATGCCCCTGTAGAGTACAGCCAAATTAAAGACCTGGCTGAAGCGGTCCGAAAGTATGGGGTAAATGCTAATTTTACTATAGTAATGTTAGAGAGATTTGCCGGGGCGTCCATGACTCCCGCCGATTGGCAGATGCTGGCCAAGGCTGCGCTCCCTACAAAGGGCCAATATATGGAGTGGAAGGCTTTATGGCATGAAGCTGCACAAGCTCAAGCCAGAGCCAATGCTACGGCACCGACCCCTAGACAGAGAGATTGGACCTTTGATATGTTAACTGGCCAAGGTCCTTTTGCGGCGGGTCAGACCGTATTCAGGCAGAAAAGAGACTTTGGTATCTCTGACATTATCATAGGCGTGGTGGCAGCGGCTGCGGTTACAGGGGCCATCACTGCGTCGGCCCTTGCGCTCTCTGGAACGATGCAGACCGCCAATACCATTAATGAGTTGTCTGCAGCTGCCACCTTAGCTCTAGACAGACAGGTATCCGCCAATACTCAAGTCCAGGGGGGCCTAATGCTGGTTAACCAGCGCATTGATCTTATTCAAGAACAACTGGATGTCCTTTGACAGCTAGCCCAATTGGGCTGTGAACAAAAGTTGCCAGGACTCTGTGTTACTTCCATACAATATGACAGATTTACAAAAGCAGCTAACCTGTCTAAAAGTCTTTCACAGTATATGTTACAGAATTGGACCCTTAAATTTGATGAAACCTTTCGAGAACTGCGGACAGCAATTATTCAGATCAACTCCACCCGTCTTGACCTGTCCTTGACAGAGGGCCTCTCTTCATGGTTTTCTTCGGCAATTTCTTATTTCAAGGAATGGGTGGGGGTGGGATTGTTTGGAGCAGCGCTCTGCTGTGGGTTGGTGTTGCTCCTATGGCTCATCTGCAAACTCAGGGCCCAGACTAAAAGAGACAAGGTGGTCATTGCGCAGGCGCTTATTGCCTTAGAACAAGGAGCCCCGGCCGGTGTTTGGCTGTCCATGCTTAAACAATAGCGGTAGGTCGCCAGCCAGACAGTTCTTGCACACCCGCGAGTCTAGTCTCATTGCACTGGGTAGAGTGTTTGGTCTGAGCAGCTCTTGAGGGATGTCAAGCAAAGCATCGCACAAGGCGGTCATCATTGTGGGCCGCCTTGGGAGATATGTCATCTACATGAGGGTTGAGTGCCCTAGTCTCCCTCCCTCTAAAAAACGGCACTGGGCGGGTCAGGAAGACCTAGGGCGCGCATGAGCTTAAGGGTCGTCTCCTGTACAAGGCCCACCCTTTTGGTCAGGGGATTTGACCTCTGTCTCTGCCCTCTTAAGAGTGTCCTACTTTGCTTACAGAAATAAAAAGGGGGAGATGTGGGGAGCCGCCTGAGTCGCACCCACATTCGCCATTACAAGATGGCGCCTACATCCGGCCGAGAACAAGTTGTAAACAGGCTAGTGCGCATGTACCTGGTAATTTTCCACCTCAGAGTCTCAGCCTCTCTCGTGGCTGCATCTGGCCTGATATGCGGGAGCCAATGGGGAAGCTCCGCGTCCCAGGCAAGCGCTATGACCTATATAAGGGACGGGTGTTCTATTGTTCGGGGTCTCCACTCGTGGCAAGCTTATGCTCTCCCTCTCAAGATGCATTAAAGCTTTACTGCAGAAGGATCCTTTGTGTGCCGCGTCGTTATTGCTGGCGAGACGGTAGCGCGGGACAAAATATATTTAAAATATGAAATAATAAATTATATAAAGCACAATAAAACCATGCTTCTGAAATATGGGGCAAATTTTAGAAGAGGTCAAAGAAGACTTTAAAGTTCATTTTCTTTTATTTCTGATTTTTAGTTAGATATAGATAGAATTCCTCTGCTAACATTGTGAATTAATCTGTAAGTGAAAAGGAGCAATGAAGTAACTTTAACTTTAAAGTATGATGCTATAAATATAATATGTAATATACAATCAAGATGAAAAGAGAGGAAAGTACTTCTAAGAAAAATGATAGTACCTGAAATCAGTGGTTCATTTCTGATAAATACTCAAATACTACTTTTCTAAGGTAGATATATGTAGAGAGCAATTCCATGCAGGAATAAGGTAATTAACTGGGCATTACAACCATAAAGGTATGGAAAAGCCTGAATGATGTCTTGAGAACAGATGAAAGTTCATTATCACCTCTAGGCTGAGAATCTCAACTGGAAAGAAATTCATTATTACTCAATTTCTATGCGTTTTTTATTCCTATTAAAACTATTGCTAATTAAGGGTATCTTTGCATATTTTCATCTAGGTGGACATTTAGAAAATGTTAAGAAATAGTCATATTCATTATAAAATTAGAATTTTGAGCAGGTGCAATAGCATAGAAGATAAAAGCATTTATGATGGAAAAGCATAAAAACCCGCAGCAGAAATAGAACACCTATATGACCCAGCTTCTCTATGTAACTCCTATACACTTACACACAGGCTTCTGTAACATGCTACAAAGATGATTTAATGAAAATGTGGTTCATATACACAGTGATATACTACTGAGAAATAAAGGAAAATGAAATGTACAGACAAATGCTACTCTCATCCTTAGTTGGACAAGACTCACTTTCCAGTGAAAAACGGTGAATAAATAGAGAAGCTTATAGATGCAAAACAGCTCTGTAAATAAGTGATGGAGAAGTGTTCAGTCCTAAATGAAGCCTTTGCACACTAACCTGTAAGCTTCAGAAAACCTTGGAAAAAAGAAGGAAGAAATAAAGAGCCAAAGATTGAATAGAAAACTAAATGCAATCTTTTGAGGAAGACCCAGCCTTTCCAGTGAAATTTCCAACAGGTTCAGATGCCTTCACTAGATCTACACAAGAATGGCCTTAACAATAGTCAGGAGTTCAAGGGACCTCACTCCTGATTAATGAACTATTGCTATTGACAGGTTAGAGAAAGATATAACCATCATTTTATTAAGTTGTTTCCCCACTGGTGACTATACCGCACAACAATGGTCACACAGATAGTCCTGGTTAAACTAAATGGTTGCAAAGTAAACCCAGAAGTCATCAGTCTGTGAAAGGAAAAAGGAAAGAAATAAGAGAAGGTGCAGAAAAAAAAAGAACGTTTTGCACACATGTATGAAACCGAAACAACAAAATTAATTAATTAAAATGAAATCATGTAAAAACCTTCTAGAACATTTGTGTTTCCACAGCATACTAAGTAAGAAGCAAAGAGAAGATACACAGGCATCCATATTGTTTAAGACCCAGGAGCTGAGACAGCAACAAGAACTTGAAGCTCTATTTTCCATCTTCTATCTACCCAGTTAGTTTCAGGAGGATAGGTAGGCTGTCAAGTTGTTGTAGTTCTTTGTATGTTTTTGGTTTATGCTTGCTTGTTTGTGTATTTGTTTGTTTGTTTTAAACACTGCATTATAAGAAATCTCACTATTTAAGGTACAGTTACACTTTAAAATAGTCATACTGGTAATTTCAATTAAAATGTATTTTAACCAGACCATGGGGTTGCAGTTAGAAATGGCAATGCTAAAATCTTGGAGATTATATTTAAAAACCCAATTTTCATAGTTTATGTTTACTTTTTGTAAATGTTGAGTAAACCTACTTCAAGTAAGATGATTTTTAATTTTAAAGTGGTAAAGATTAACATGTCTGGAAACTTTACAGGGAAAACAGTAACTTGGGAATTCCAGTAGAAAACAATGTATGGACATAAAATACTTATATAAGAATGCTATAAAAATATTCAAATTAACAGAATTCAGAGAAAGTCTTATATTAATATCTCTTTAAGTATAAAACTGTTCTGCAGTGGGCATAAAGTGATTCAGTGTACCTTGTTTCACCACATGAAGTAAGTCATAACGATATAAATTATTTGTTACTTTATATTCTTTTTATATTCTCTCTCTTTTACCAGGTAAGTTTGAAAATCTGTAGTGTTCTGTTCCAAGGCTCTCATTAGAATTGTGTTATCCATTTGCTATGGAAATCTTACCACTTGAATTTGTAGCTGAGCACAGAAGACAGATGACCTATAGATAGTGATGATGAGATGAGGTCCATGGAGGTATAGCTGCTGTAAACAAACACCAGCTTCCCTTCTAGAGATACATGATTTACTAAATAATTCCCACTCAACACTTATAATACCTGTAAAACTATATTAGATGTTTAGCTACACCCTCCCCATCTTTTGAAATGTTGTATACATATATTTAACAATTATATGTATCATAGTTTAATTTAGTTTAGTTGTATTTGCTCAACAAACTTCATGGGTAGTAGCTACTGTCTCAGACCACAAAGGTGTATGTAAATATCAAGTTATATATGACTTGCTTTCAAATAAAAAATGTAAGTTTGGAGAAGATTGAGTGTGAAAATATAATTGTTGAAATTACGTAATGGGAAATCATTTGACTCAGTAGGTAGAAAGCAAGGAAGAAAAGTAGATAATTAAGGAAATTCTTAATTATTTCAAAGAATACATTCAGTGAGACTGCAGGGAGTGTCACAGCTTTTTTTTTTTAAAAAATGGATATTTACTTTATTTAAATTTCCAATGTTATTCTCTTTCCCATTCCCCCCTATCAAAAACCCCTTCTCCCACACCCACTCCCACTGCTTCTTTGAGGGTGTTCACCCACCCACCCACTTCCACCTCCTTGCCCTCAAATGTGGGGCAGTGGTCTATGGCAGTCAGTCTGGCACCAGGTTGAGCACAGGCTTAAAACTCTGGGCGATCCAGAAGAGCAATTAGCAAGGGACTGGAAAACGTTTTTGCCAACACTCCTGGAAAGCTCTAGTCAAACAGCTACAATCTCCACAGCACCCTGTAAAGTTGCCTGTCTCATGAGATTTGTCTTGTAGGAGCAATACCAAGCCCTCCCACAGGCAGATAAAGTGCCCTTAAACTCTCTGACCAAGCCAAAGGGAAGTACCTGTTGTCAGACCCGGACCCACCCTTCCTAAGGTAGAGGCGAGGCCATGCCCCAGGTAGAGGTGTGGCCATGCAGCCCCAAGCCATCCCCAAGTTAATGAGACACCTAGAGGCTTAGCCATGCCTCTTCCCATTTACTATATCTGCCTTGCATCTCCCAGAGGCCAAGGGGTACAATTCCATCCATGCCACTCTCCACAATGAAAATAAACATCTTAGAAATTATGGATGTCTATTCATCTTGACCTGCCGTGGAAAGTGAATGATTTGGCCTTCGATTAAGGAACTGCATCTGATCTCTCACTAAGGGCTTCTCTGTGCTCCCAGACAGTACCCATTCATCCAAGCCTAAGAAACTAGCCCGGCACCCCAGCAAACCAGGTTCCGTGGTGGGAAGCCAGCTGTGCTCTGCAGCTCCATCTGTTCCCAGGTTCAGCGACATCTGCCGCAGTCTGCGATGTCCATCCATGGGCACTCCAGAGTCCAGAGCCGGCTGCAACATTTCCTGGGACAGCTCTCTTTCCTACCCACTGGCTGTGTCTACACAGAGGCCTCTCACACAGCCTGGCCAGCCCGTCGGACTGTAGAAGAGCTTGCAGCCAAATCCTGTGTGTCTCCTGTCCCATCCAGAGCCACAGCACCCAGGCGGACACGTGGGGCTTCTTTCCACTGCACCAGGTTTATTCTAACAGTCAATTTCCCCTACACTAGGGGTATCAAACTTTTACAGGACCAAGGGCCTCTCCTCCCATTGATGCCCAACAAGGCCATCCTCTGCTACATATGGAGCTGCAGCCAGGGATCCCTCCACATGTGTACTCCTTGATTGGTATTCTAGTCCCTTGGAGCTCTGGGGTTGGTTGATATTGTTGTTTCTTCCTACGGGGTTGTATACCCCTTCATCTCCTTCAGTCCTTTCTCTAACTTCTTCTTTGGGGACCACATGCTCAGTTCAATGGTTGGCTGCAAAGATCTGCCTCTGTATTTGTCAGGTTCTGGCAGAGCCTATCAGGAGACAGATGTATCAGGCTTCTCTCGGCAAGCACTTCTTGCAAGACACAATAGTGACTGCATTTTGTGACTGTACATGGGACGCATCCCCGTGTGGGGCAGTCTCTGTGTGGTCTTTCCTTCTGTCTCTGCTATTATTCAGGTTCAGAAATTGTCTGAAGCATGAGAATGAAATGGAATTTTGTACCAAGGTACTAGCAGAGGTCTCGAAAAATAAAAGCCACATGAACTGGACGATTGTTCCCAAAGTCCTCTGAGGATTTGAGTCATACACAGGGCTTGAGACTGTAAGTGCAGACTTCTCAAGCTATAAAAGTAACTTTTCTTCTTCTGATGTAATTGTCTCCATGTCTTTCTACCTCCTTCTATTAACCTTGCCTTAGTCCTACAAGTTTCTAGCCACCCTATACAATCTAATCTAGGCATAGAATGTTTTCAGCTTCTGAGGCTTGCTGGTCAATAAGGTCACTCTTAATAGTATTTACTGAGCTCTACCTTGCTGGTTCAACTCAGCTGTTCTGGCTCAACAATCTGACTGATGCAATCTTGTTTTCCTGTCTTGGCCTCTGACAGAATTGCTCTGAGTGGCCATTTGCTAACTTTGCCAATAAGTTAAAATCTCTGGCCTCTTTCTCATTCTCTGCTTGTTCGCTCTCTGCAACCTGCCTGTATAAAACTGACCCAGTACAATTGCTTCCTTCCCCACTGTACTGCCTCACAGGTAGCTTCCCTCTCCTTCTTCCTCTGGTGCATAACCTATTCTGTCAAACGATTCTCTGATTTGTTACTTCGTCTACCACTCAATTAGACATCACGTTCATCGATGGGTGCTTACTTCTATAAACTATATTTACCTTCATTGTTTGGAATTAAATGTGTATATTAAGGTAATTTCTGTATTCCAATCAGAGGAATTAAAGGTATGTGAAGCTGAGCAACACCACAACTAGAAATATCTTTGTTTCAGTAAATAATATAATCTAGGGGTTCACCGTTTTTTTCAAATAGTCTGCAACAACAAGGTGAATAGAATGGTGGACTGGTTAATTCGTTTCAATTAACAAAGTTGTTCTATTTACATGTGTGAATATTCTACAACATGATTTGATTGAAAGAGTGTGGAAAGGAAGGACAGAAAGAAGTAAGGACAAACAAAACTGAAAACAGAGAGATATGACAGTCAGGGATAGACTATAAGTCCTAAACCTGAACAAGAAAATAGTGATGGATGATCCAGCTAAAGCAGATGTAACCTTTATATCTTGTATTGATGGGGAAATTTTGTGGCTGATATGAGGGAAAACTGCCCTCCTGTGGGCTAGCAATGTCAGATGACTCCAACATTTCTAATATCACAGGGCAAAACCCTAGAGAAAATGTAAGTCTCAGGTAATATAGCCTTTAGATAGCCATGTACGTACTTGAGTTATGAATCTCAGCTTGTTCATCCTAAGAATTCACAGCACAGCTATTATTCCTGACTTCTTCTTTTACACCATTGAGTTCAGAATCTTTAAAGCAGTAAAGGATGGAGTAGCTGAAGCTTGGTCTGAATTCTGTGTCAGAAAAACAAACAAACAACAACAACAAAAACCAGGTCTGCAGATAATACTTTTGATTCTAAGTACCTTACCATGATTAGAAAATGTATTAATAAGAAACATTTTATCTTTCTTATTAAGAGTAGGATGGTTAATCAGAAATAAGTTTGCCATTATTCTAAAAGTATTCTACAACATTTACTGGTTAGTAAAATGGAAGACTCTGAAGATTCAGATAAAAAAAAAAAAAAAAAAGGAAAGAAAGAAAAGCTCATTCCAAAGGATTTAAATTAAAGTGGAATTTCAAAAAGCTTGATACATGTTCTTCTAACTTGTGGATGGATAATTGCTAAAGATAAAATCTTACCCAGACAAAACACGGGCCCTCATCCAAATAACTTGGTATTTCAGAGAGCTCAGTGAGATCTGATCAGAAAGGAGAAATTGATCAGAAAAAGCACCTGATGCTCTCCCTTCTTTCTTCTCATCTACATGAACTTTCAATTGCCCAGGTTACAACCCAGACAAATTTAACAAGAAATTATAGGCACAGGATTCAGATATCAGGTTTTAGATTCTTGTTATTGTTTGTTTGTTTTTGTACTTTTTGTTGATGTAGTTGATGTTACTTCTATTTTTAGATTTTTTCCAGCTACAATTAGATTCTCACATGTAGGAAAGGTTAAACATCACTATTCTTTGGGCAATTCAAATATTCCCATCTAGTCATAAATTGAAACATGGTTTTCTTCCCAAGCAAACGTCCCCAAGAAACAAGCTGGAGTAGCCATTCTAATATCAAATAAAATTGACTTTCAACCAAAAGTTATTAAAAAAGATAAAGAAGGACACTGCATACTGGTCAATGGAAAAAAATGTACTAAGGTGAATTCTCAATTCTGAACATCTATACTGCAAATGCAAGGGCACCCACATTCATAAAGAAGCTTTACCTAAAGCTCAAAGCACATGTAACACCCCACACAATAATAGTAGAAGACTTCAACATCCCACTCTCAGCAATGGACAGATCATGGAGACAGAAACAAAACAGAGATACAGTGAAACTAACAAAAGTTATTAACCAAATGGATCTAACAGATATTTATACAACATTTCATCCTAAAGATTATATATGTTATATAATCTTTTTTTTTTTTTCTGCTCAGCACCTCATGGTACTTTCTCCAAAACTGACCATGTAATTGGTCACAGAACAGGCCTCAGCAAATAAAAGATTGAAATAATCCCATGCAGCCTATCAGATCACCATGGACTAAGGACTAAGGCTTGTCTTCAATAACAATAAAAACAATGGAAAGCACATACACATGAAAGCTGAACAGTACTCTATTAAATGAAAACTTGGTCAAGGAAGAAATAAAGAAATTAAAGATATTTTAGAATTTAATGAAAATGAAGGCACAACATACCCAAACTTATGGGATATGATGAAAGCAGTGCTAAGAGGAGTACTCATAACTCTGAGTGCCTCCAAAAGGATACTGGTGAGAGCTTACACTAGCAGTGTGACAGCACACCTGAAAGCTCAAGAACAAAAACAAGCAAAGACATCCAAGAGGCATTGAAGTCAGGAAACATTATAACTCAAGACTGAAATCAAATAAGTAGAAAGAAAAAGAACTATACAAAGAATCAATAAAACTAGGAGCTGGTTCTTTGAGAAAATCAATGAGATAGATAAACCCTTAGCCAGACTAACCAGAGGGCACAGGGACAGAATCCAAATTAGTAAAATCAGAAATGAAAAAAAAAGATACAACAACAAAACCATAGAAATTCAAACAATCATCAGATCCTACTACAAAAGCTTATAATAAACAGAGTTGGAAAATCTGGAAGAAATGGACAATTTTCTAGGCAGATAACAGGCACCAATGATAAAACAGAAGAAGATAAACCATCTAAACAGTCCCATAACCCCTATAGAAATAGAAGCAGTCATTGATTGTCTCCCAACACAAAATAAAGGCCAGGACCAGAAGGGTTTAGTGGAGAATTCTATCAGAACTTCAAAGAAGATCTAATACCAATACTTTTCAAACTATTTCACAAAATATTAACACAAGGAACACTACCCAATTTGTTCTACAAAGCCACAATCATGCTTATACCAAAATCACACAAAGACAAAAAAAGAAAGAGAATTTCAATCCAATTTCCCTGTGAACCTTGATGCAAAAATACTCAAAATTCTTGCCAACCAAATCCAAGAACACATCAAAATCATTATTCCTCATGATCAAGTAGGCTTCATTCCAGGGATGCAGGGATGGTTCCTTCCATATATGGAAATCCATCGCCATAATCCACTACAGAAAGATACTCAATGAAAAAACCACATGATCATATCATTAGATACTGAAAAAGCATTTAACAAACTTCAGCATCCTTTCATGTTAAAAGTCTTAGAATGATCAGGAATCAAGACCCATACCTAAACATAATAAAAGAAATATACAGCAAACCACTAGCCAACATCTAACTAAATGGAGAAAAAAACTGAAGCAATCCCACTAAAGGCAGAGATAAGACCAGGCTGCCCACTCTCTCCCTCCCTATTAAATGTAGTATTTGAAGTTCTGGTTATAGAAATTAGACAACAAAAGGAGGTCAAAATGATACAAATTGGAAAGGAAGAATAAAATATCACTATTTGCAGATGATATGATACTATACTGAAATGACCCCCAAAACTCCACCAGAGAGTTAGTATCACCACTAAAGCTGATAAACTACTTCAGCAAAGTGGCTGTGTGTAAAATCAACTCAAACAAATCAGTATCCTTTCCCTACTCAAAGTATAAATAGGCTGAGAAAGAAATTAGGGAAATAACACTCTCGATAATAGTCAGAAATAATATTAAATACCTTGGGGTAACTCTAACCCAGAAAGTAAGTGATCTCTATGACAAGAACTTCAAGCCTCTGAAGAAAGAAATCAAAGAAGATATAAGAAGATGGAAAGATCTCCCATGCTCATGGATTGGCAAGATTAATATAGTAAAAATGCCCATCTTTCTGAAAGCAATCCAAAAATTCATTGCTACCCCCATCAATATTCCAAATCAATCCTTTACAGAGTTAGAAAGAGAAACTTGCACATTCATTTGGAGTAATGAAAAACCCAGGATAGCAAAAATTATTCTCCACAGTAAAAGAACTTCTGGGGGAATCACCACCCCTGATGTCAAACTGTATTTGATAGGAACAGTGATTTAAAACTTTAAGGTTTTAGTACAGAGACACACAGAAAGATCAATGGAATAGAATTGAAGACCCTGAAGTGAACCCACACACAAATGGTCACTCTATCTTTGACAAAGTAGCTGAAACCATCCAGTGGAAAAAAGACAGCATTTTTAACAAATGGTGCTGGTAAAACTGGAGGTCAGCATGTAGAAAAATGCACATTGACCCATTCTTATCTCCTTGTACAAAGCCACCAACTAAGGAGTACAAGTTGCTCCAGCTGTTTATCTAGCAGTGCATGGCCTTGAGGCATCAGTGGGAGGAGAGGTTCTTGGTCCTATGAAGGCTCGATAGATTCCCCAGTGTAGAGGGATTGACACAAGGGAGGCAGGAGTGGGTAGGTGTCAATGACCACCCTCATAGAAGCAGAGGGAGGGGGATGGAATAGAAAGTTTCTGGGAAGGGGGGAAACTGGGAAAGAGGATAGTATTTTAAATGTAAATAAAATATCCAGTAAAAATAAATAAATGAGGCTGCTGAAAGATATTACAAAAAAAAGAAAATGAAAAAAGTAAAAAAGAAACATGGTTTTCTCCAACTACATCAAAACCTCTGCGAAAGGATGTATTCAGGGATTCTATTGTTCCCTGGAAAATAATAATTGGAGGTGGTATTAATAAAACTGTTTTAGTCAGGGTTTCTATTCCTACATAAACATCATGACCAAGAAGCAAGTTGGGGAGGAAAGGGTTTATTTGGCTTACACCACCACATTACTGTTCATCACCAAAGGAAGCCAGGACTGGAACTAAGCTGGTCAGGAAGTAGGAGCTGATGCAGAGGCCATAGAGGGATGTTACTTAACTGGCTTGCTTCTCCTGGCTTGCTCAGCTGGTTTTCTTATAGAGCCTGAGACTATCAACTCACAGATGGTACCATTCACAAGGGGTACCTTGAGAATCATCCCCCTTGAGCACTAACTGAGAAATGCCTTGTAGCTGGATCTCATGGAGGCATATTCTCAACTGAAACTCCTTTCTCTGTGATAACTCAAGCTTGTGTCAAGTTGACACAAAACCATCCAATACAAAAACTAAGAAATAAAGGACTTTATAAAGATGAATATAGGAGGGACTAATCATGGTCTTGTATTTTCTGACTTTGGCAGGCTTTAGTTAGTAAAGTATCCATTTTAGACAGAAATTCAATGAGAAAAAACAAATGCAAGAGCAACAGAGAAAGTTTTGTTCATTTTTATTGAATTACTTTTACCTAATTGATTATTGGTTTAATTACTTGAGTATTCAACTATGTACAAACTTAGTACAAAACTAAGTAACTTTATAAACCTCTGATTTTTTAAATTATTTATTTATTTATTTATTTACACTCCAGATTTTCTCCTATCCTTCGTCCACACTCTGACTGATCCACATCCCATAACTCCTCGAGGATGACCCCATCCCCCATCCCCATGCGACCTGACCTCTTAACTCCCTTGGGTCTCCAGTTTCTTGAGGGTTTGGTACATCTTCTCTGATTGAGGACAGACCAAGCTTTCCTCTGCTGTATATGTGTTGGGGGCCTCATATTAACTGGTATATGCTGCCAAGTTGGTGGTACAGTATTTGAGAGATCTTGAGGGTCCAGATTAATTGAGATTGCTGGTCTTCCTACAAGGTCACCATTCTCCTCAGTTTCTTCCAGCCTTTCCCTAATTAAACAACAAGGGTCAGCAGCTTCTGTCCATTGGTTGAGTGCAAATATCGGCATCTGACTCTTTCAGCTGCTTGTTAGGTCTTCCAGGGTATGATCCCTTTTTATGAGGGCTCCATAGCCTCAGTAATAGTGTCAGTCCTTGGGATCGTCCCTTGAGCTGGATCCCACTTTGGCACTGTCACTGGACCTTCTTTTCTTCAGTCTCCTCTTCACTGCCATCTCTGCATTTTTCATACAGGAACAATTATGGGTCATAGTTTTGAATCTGGGACTCTATAAGTTCCCTCTCCCTGCTGTCAGGCATTTCATCTGAAGTACCTCCCTTTGAGTCCTGAGAGCCTCTCACCTCCCAGATCTCTGGTACACTCTGGAGGGCCCCCCCCCCAACTTCCTACCTCCTGAGGTTGCCTGTTTCTTTCTGCTGGTCCTCAGGGCTTCATTCCTTTTCCCTCACCCAATACCAGACCAGGTTCCCATGTCCACCCCACCTTCCATCCATTTTCGCTTCCAGATACCTTCCTCCTACCCAACATGTGATTGCTTTCTTCTCCCTCCCAAGTGGGAATGAGGTGTCCTCACTTTGGCCCTTCAGCTTGTTGAACTTTTTGAGTTCTGTGGACTGTATCTTGGGTACTCTGTTCTTTTTTTGTTGTTGTTTTTTTGGCTAATATCCACTTATTAGTGAGTATATACCACACAATTTCTTTTGGTTCTGAGTTACCTCACTCAGGATATTTTCTAGTTCCATCCACTTGCCTGCAAAACTCAGGATGTCCTCGATCTTAATAGTAAAATAGTATTCCATTGTGAAAATGAATCACATACTCTGTATCAATTTTTTGTTTGTTTGTTTTGTTTTGTTTTGTTGTGGGACATCTGGGTTGTTTCCAGCTTTTGGTTATCACAAATAAGGCCACTATGAACATAGTGAAACAAATGCTCCTATGGCATAGTGGGACATCTTTTGGGTATATTCCCAAGAGTAGTATTGCTGGGTCTTCAGGGAGATCTATTTCCAATTATCTGAGAACCCTACAGATTCCTGAGTGGTTATACCAATTTGCAGTCTCACCAACAATGGAGAAGTGATCCACTTTCTCCATATAATCACCAACATGTGTTGTTACCTGAGGTTTTGTTCTTAGCCATTCTGATTGGGGTAAGGTGGAATCTCAGGGTCATTTTGATTTGCATTTCTCTGACCACTAAGACTTAGGAAATTTCTTTAGGTGCTTCTCAGCCATTCAAGATATCTCTGTTGTGAATTCTCAGTTTAGTCCTATACCCCATTTATTTGACTCAGTTGTTTGGTTTTGTGGTGGTTAGCTTCATGAGTTCTTTATATATATTTGATTTTAGTCCTCTATTGGATGTGGGGTTAGTAAAGATTTTTTTTCTCCAATCTGTAACTTGCCAATTTGTCTTATTAACTATGTCTTTTACCTTACAGAAGATTTCCAGTTCCATTAGGTCCCATTTATCAATTTATGATCTTAGAGCATGAGCCATTGGAATTCTGTTTAGGAAATTTCCCCCAGTGCCAATGAGTTCAAGGATATTTCTCACTTTTTCTTCTATTAGATTGAGTATATCTGGTTTTATGTTTAGGCCCTTGATCCACTTGGACTTGATCTTTGTGCAAGGTGACAAATATGAATCTATTTTTATTTTCCTACATATAGACAGGCAGTTAGACCAGCACCATTTATTGAAGATGCTATCTTTTTTCCATTGTATATTTTTGGTGTTTGTCAAAGATCAAGTGTCTGTAAGTGTGTGATTTTATTTCTGGGTCTTCAATTCTATTTCATTGAACAATGTGTCTGTCTTTGTACCAATACCATGAAGTTTTTATCATTAGTGCTCTTTAATAAATCATAAGGTCAGAGATGCTGATTCTCCCAGCCATTCTTTTACTGTTAAAACTTGTTTTTGCTATTCTGAGATTTTTTCCTGTCCAGATGAATTTCAGAATTGCTCTTTCCATGACTTTGAGGAAGCGATTTTGATGGGGATTGCAATGAATCTGTAGATTGCCTTTGCTAGCATGGGCATTTTTTTCTACATTACTTCTGCCAATCCATGAGCATGGGGGAATCTCTCCATTTTCTGAGATCTTTGAATTCTTTCTTGAGAGACTTGAAGTTGTTGTCATACAGCTCTTTCACTTGTCTGATTAGAGTTACCCCAAGATATTTTTTATAATTTGTGGCAATGGTAAAGACAGTTGCTTCCCTAATTTCTTTCTCAGCCTGTTTATCATTTGTATAATGAAGGCTACTGATTTATTTGAATTAATATTATATCTGATCACTATGCTAAAGTGTTTATCAGCTGGGAAATTTCTTTGGGAGAATTTTGGGGTCATTTATATATACTATCATATCATCAGCAAATAGTGATACCTTTATTTCTTCTTTGCAAATTTATATCCCCTTGATATCTTTTTGTTGTCTGATTGTCCTAGCTAGCACTTTGAGTACTATATGGAATAGATATGGAGAGAGTGAGCTTCCTTGCCCCCGAATTTAGTGGGATTCCTTCAAGGTTCTCTTCATTTAATTTGATATTTGCTGTTTGTTTGCTGTAAATTGCTTTTATTATGTTTGGGATTGGGCCTTGAATTCCTAATCTCTCCACTACTTTTAACATAAAGGAGTGTTGTATTTTGTCAAATGATTTTTCTGCATCTAAGAAGATGATCAAGTGATTTTTTCTTTGATTATTTGTTTATTTATTTATTTATTTTAATATAGAGGGTTACTATAATGGATTTTCTTATATTGAACCAACCTGGCATCCCTGGGATAAAGCCTACTTGATCATGTTGAAAGATGGTTTTGATGTGTTTTTGGATTTGATTTGCAAGAATTTTATTGATTTATTTTATTTTTGCATCGATTTCATATGCGAGATTGGTCTGAAGTTTTCTTTTTGGGTTGGGTCCTTGTATGATTTAGGTAATTATAGTAATTGTGGCTTTATAGCATGAGTTTGTTAGTGTTTCTTCTATTTCTATTTTATGAATTAATTTGAAAAATATTATTATCAGATCTTCTTTGAAGGTCTTGTAGAAGTCTGCACTAAATTTATCTGTCCTAGGGCTTTTTTGTTCTTGTTGGGAGATTTGTAATGACCTCTTCTATTTCATTGTCTGATATGGGCCTGTTTAGATAGTTTATCTGATCTTGGTTTAACTTTGGTATGTGGTATCTGTCTGAAAAACCATCCATTTCATCGAGATTTTTAACTTTTGATGATTATGGGCATTTATAGTAGGATCTGATGATTTTGAAATTTCCTTCATTTCTGTTTTTATGTCTCCCTTTTTATTTCTGATTTTGCTAGTTTGGATTCTGCCCTTTAGTTAGTTTGGCTAGGGGTTTATCTATCTTGTTGAGTCTCTCAAAGAACCAGGCTTCAGTTTTGTTGATTCTTTGTACATTTTTTTTCCCCTATTTGGTTGGTTTTGGCCATTAGTTTGACAATGTCCTACTATCTACTCCTCTTGGGTGAGTTTGCTTCTTTTTGTTCTGGACCTCTCAGGTATGAGGTTAAGTTGTTAGTGTAAGATCTCTCAAGTTTCTTTACCAGGGAACTTAGTGCTATGAATTTTCCTCTTAGCACTGCCTTCATCGTGTCCCATAAGTTTGGGTATGTTGCACCTTCGTTTTCATTAAATTCTAAAAAGTCCTTAATTGCTTTCTTTATTTCTTCCTTGACCAAGTTATCATCCAGTAGAGAGTTGTTCAGTTTGCATGTGTTGGTGGGCTTTCTGTTGTTTTTGCTTTTATTGAAGACCAGCCTTAGGCCATGGTGATCTGTTAGGATGCATGGGATATTTCAATCTTCTTGTATCAACTAAGGGTTGCTTTGTGACCAATTATATAGTTGGTTTTGGAGAAGGTAACATGAAGTGATGAGAAGAAGGTATATTCTTTTGATTTAGGATGAAATGTTCTGTAGATGTCTGTTAAATCCATTTGTTTCATAACCTCTCTTAGTTTCACTATGTTTCTGCTTAGTTTCTGTTCCAGCGACCTTTCCATTGGTGACAGTGGTGTGTTGAAGACTTCCACTATTATTGCTTGTGATTCAATGTGTGTTTTGAGCTTTAGTAAAGTTTCTTTTATGAAAGTGGGTGCCCCTGAATTTGGGCCATAGATGTTCAGAATTGAAACTTTCTCTTAGTGAATTTTACCCTTGATAAATATGAAGTGTCCTTCTTCATTATGCTTAATAACTTTTGGTTGATTTTCTGTTTTTGAATATTAGAATGGCATCTCCAGCTTGCTTTCTGGTACCATTTGCTTGGACAACCTTTTTTCCATCCTTTTACTCTCAGATAGTGCTGTCTTTGTTATTGAGCTGTGATTCTTGTATGCAGCAAACTGCTGGATCCTGTTTGAGTATCCAGTCTGTTAGTTTATGACTTTCTATAGTGATTTGAGTCCATTCATATTGAGAGATATTAAAGAGAGATTATGGTTGGTTCATGATATGTTTGTTTTTGAAGGTGGCTTTATGTGCTTGTGGTTCTCTCCTTTGGCTTTGTTGTGAGATGCTTAAAATCTTGTCTTTTCTTTGATGCAGGTACTTTCCTTGTTTTGGAGTTTTTCTTCTAGGATCCTCTGTAGGGCTTGATTGGTACATAGATGCTGTTTGAATTTGGTTTTGTCCTGGAATATTTGTTTTTCCATCTATGTTGATTGAGAGTTTTGTTGGTTATAGTAGTGTGGGCTGGCATTTCTATTCTGTTATAGTCTACATAACCTCTGACCTGGCTCTTCTGGATCCATAGTCTCTGTTGAGAAGTCTGGTGTGACTCTAATATGTCTACCTTTGTAGGTTATTTGACCCTTTCTCTTGCTGCTTTTAATATTCTTTCTTTTTTGTGTGTGATTAGTGTTTTGATTATTATGTGACTATAAGATTTTCTTTTCTGGTCCCATTTATTTGGTGATCTATTGGCTTCTTGTATCTTTAGGCCTTCTTTGTCATTAGCTTGAGGAAGTTTTCTTCTATGACTTTGTTGAAGGCAATTTCAGGTACTTTGAATTGGGAATCTTCATTCTCCTCAATTTCCAATTTTTCTTAGATATGGTTTTTTCATTATGTTCTGAATTTCCTGGATGCTTGGGGTTAGGAGTTTTTTATGTTTTGAATTTTCTTTGACAGTTGTGTCAATCTCTTGAACGGTATCTTCTACTCCTGATATTCTCTCTTCTATCTCCTGTATTCTGTTGGTGATGCTTATGTCTGTATTTGCTGACCTCTTTCCAAAGTTTTCCATTTCCAGGTTTGCCTCCATTTGTGTTTTCTTGATTGTTTCTACTTCCACTTTTAAGTCTTGGATTGCTTTATTCAACTTCTTCACCTGTTTACCTGTGTTATCCTGTATGTCTTTCAGTGAGTTATTCATATCCTTCTTAATGGACTCTTTTATCGTGATGAGAAAGGATTTTAGGTCAGCCTCCTGATTTTCAGATGTGATGGTGTATTCAGGGCTTGCTGTTTTGAGAGAACTATGTTCTGATAATGCCCACATATTTTGGCTTTTGTTGCTTACGATCATGTGCTTGACTCTCCACATGTGGTTGTCCATAGTATTTGTTAGTCTGTGTGACTGTCTGAAGTCTGCCTCTTTTGTCCCTGGGTTGCTTTGGGTCTCGTGCTAGGCATGTAGCCCTAGCAGACCACCTTCTAGGGACTTCCATCTGGGTGCTCTTTAGAGGGGCAGAGAAGATGTTGATCTATTGCCTTTGCTGCAGTCAATCTCCTCAGAGGTCTTCAGACTGTTGGGACTTCAGTGGAGCAATCAAGCTGTTGTCTAACTGTTCTGAGTGCAGCTGATCCTCAACTGCTCTGTGTGCATCCTCTAGAGTGTATCCTCTAGGATGGGTCTGCCTGAGTAGAAAGGACCAGGCTGACTTCTTATATTCTTGATATGACAAAATATGACTCTTTATGATGGTCAATTTACTTTATATATAATATCTTGTTTTACAGTTAAGAGCTTTTTGGAAGTCATGAACATTCATTTTTCTATTGAAGAAATCCTTAAAGAAGGTTCACTTTTTTTTCCATTGTCAAATTTGGTAACAATCAAACAACTGTGGAACTAGCATTTGGCACCAGATGAATCTATGTGTTGACATAGGTCTTAGCAAAGTCATCTTTAATATGTAATTTAGGTTATTTAAAAAAAAATATTGTAATTAGTAAATTTCTTTGCTATTATTTGAATTTGAAGTACCACAAAAATTTTCTCTGTTTTCCAGTTTGGTGTAGAGTCCAGCCCACTACTGAAGGTTGTGAAAACTTTAGGAAATGCAGACAAGTCAAAAGGGACTTGTGAGGGTAATTGAGAGCATATTCTTGAAGGAGATAATAAAACACAACCCCCTTCATCTCTGGGTTCCTGTCTACTGGATTTATCCAATCTGTTATCCCATGATATATGTGAAACTGCAGACCTAAAGCAGTATGGGCAAATGGGCCTAAACAAAACCCTATAAAATCTAAGCCAAAAATATATATATTTCATTCATAGAAATTATTTATCTAAATGGAAATGTAATACCTGATTTAACACAAAAATGATTCTTTTGAACCTGGAATAGATAGATTACAAAGAAGACCCTCTCATGTGACAGTAGCACCCAGAACAGTCTGATAAGAATTAAAGTTAATATTTCAAAGAATTTCACATTAACATATATGAAATTGCTATAAATGTATTACAAAATATTAATGGTTATAACTATGTTGTTATGTCTTTTTAAACAGATATTTATTCTTGTGTTAGTTACTGGCTTTTTGCTATGAAGAAAAATTGTGATCAATGCAGACTTTAAATAAAATCATTTAATTGGGCACCTGCTTAAATTTTCATAAGGTTAGTCCATGGCCATCATAGCAGGGAATGTTGCATCACGCATGGTTCTGGTATAGTCACTGAGATATTTCATCCTAACCCACAAGCAGGAGTCATAGAAAGATGTACACTGGGCCCAGGCAGGATTTTGAAACCTGAAAGTCCATCCTTAATGACCTCTTCAACAAGGCTGTACCTCTTAATGCTTTCTAAGTAATCCACAACTAGTGACCAATAATTCAAATACAGGAGACTATGAAAGCTATAGTTATTCACACCCCCCCCCCCAAAAAAAAGCCTATAGATTTTTTTCATAAGGAGTGGAAGATCTATTGAAATATTTTCTTTTATTATTGATTTACCACACCTAATCACGAATCTAGAGTTATACCCATATTTTGTAATATCTTAAAATAGTTTTCTTTCCAGTTGTGAGACAAAAAC
Source organism: Rhynchomys soricoides (assembly GCA_019843965.1). Classification (NCBI taxonomy): domain Eukaryota; kingdom Metazoa; phylum Chordata; class Mammalia; order Rodentia; family Muridae; genus Rhynchomys; species Rhynchomys soricoides. The sequence continues at coordinate 6,330,926 of JADRCH010000226.1, read as the reverse complement.
AAAATGACAAAATGTGCACAACACTTTGTGAAAATTTGTATATAAGTGGTCCAGGGAGTGGCACTATTAGGAGCTGTAGTCTTGTTGGAGTCGGTATGTCACTGTGGGTGTGGGCTTTAATATCCTAGTCATAGTTGCCTGCAAGTCAGTCTTCCAGTAGCAGCCTTCAGATGAAAATGTAGAACTCTCAGATCTGCCTTTACTCTGCCAGACTAGTTGCTGCCATGCTCCTACCTTGATGATAATGGACTGATCCTCTGAATCTGTAAGCCAGCCCCAATTAAATGTTGTCCTTTATAAGACTTGCCTTGGTCATCGTGTCTGTTCACAGCAATAAAATCCTAACTAAGACACATTTAGATTTTATAAGAATATGTGTCCATTTAAAGGACATTGTAGATAGTTTACTGATGACACTGAGTTTCAATGAGCACAGACTACAAGCTACTTTTACTTGGAGTATTCTCACTTCCATCACTGTATACTTCATCTATGTTTGTCATTCAAAACCACAGTTAGGTCATAATTTTCTTTCTTTCTTTCTTTCTTTCTTTCTTTCTTTCTTTCTCTTTTAGTTATCTTAGTTTATGTTCTTTGGGTAAAATTGCAAGAAAAATTAAAAAAGACCAGCTAAGTTTGAACTTGATATTATTAACAATTTTGTTAAAGATAACTTATAAAAGACACCTCAAATATGCCATGGAATACACTCAGAGATGTAACAAAAATCCATCAGTTTTGGGTCTAGAAAAGTAGCTCTGGTGTCCTTGCTTAGATCCCAGCAACAGATAAAACTGAGCATGTTTTTGTAAATCGGTGACTCCAGTAACTGCATGGTGAAAGCAGAATGACAAATCTACAGTCATCCTCAGACACAGAGTAAATTTGAGGCCTTCAGAGGAATAAAGGCCTCTTCTCCCATTGATGTGAGAAAAGGCTATCTTCTGCTACACATGTGGCTGGAGCCATGGGTTCTCCTTTGGTTGGTGGTTTAGTCCCTGGGATCTCTGGGGAGACTGGCTTTGAGAAGGTCAGCTCAGGAACTTTGGAAAATTCCACCAGAATGCTGAGCACATAGGTACCCTTCCCCTCCTGGAAGAGACAAGTTAGAGAGCATGTAGACTGGAAGTGAGGTGCTGATCAAGCCTTTACTACCTCATTCCCTACAGACCAATCACTTTAAAAGTCACACTGTTCTGTCAATCACATTGTGCCTAATGGTTGCTGTTTTAAAAACTGTATAAAAGCTCACTGAACAGGCTACACCTGGTCGTTCTCTCCCTCCTTTGTGTGCAGGGTGACCCCAGCATGCTGGAACAATAAATTCCTCTTGTTTTTTGCATCAATCACTGACTCCAAGGTGTTCACTCAGAGGTCTCTAGTAAGCTAAGTCTCGTCAGAGTCTTACATTTGGTGGATTGGCAAAGAAGAGACCTCCTGTGGGGACACATCGGAGGGGCCTGGAGGATGTTTAAGGCTTCCCCAGGAAGGGGTTGAAAGGGCTCTGCTCCTTTTGGGAAGAGCAACAGTATTGGTGGGAACCCAAGTTTTGCTATAATCTGGTTTATCTGGGCCTTGCTGTACTGGCAGGGGCACCTGGTTTGTTTCAGTGGCCAAGCAACTCTTTGCTGTGTCTGTGGAAGGGAAAAACTATCTGTAATTGTGCCTGTGGACCATGGAATGGGTGAACTATGTATGGATTTTCGTTCTCTGTGTTTATTGGTGTTAGTATCATGTTCGTTGTTCTTGGACTTGTACTGATGACGTGTTTGGACATTAGACAGACTTAATCTACCCAGTTAAACATCCTAGTTAATTAACCATTGGAGGGAAGTTAGGAAAAGAGAAGAGCAGGATAGTTACTCTCTGTTCCTCCAAATGGCCCACTTTGGGAGTAGGGTAGCTAGTTGTAGGGACCTTCAACTTGCAGGTGATCAAATCAGTAGAGGAGAGAATTACCTGAAAAAATATAGTGGAGGACAAGACCCCCCCCCAATAGATAAAAGCCTTTCTTTTCCCAAGACCTCACAGGTTCTGGTTGTCAGGAAGAAGGAAGCATGGGAAGTGAGATCCGGACCTGTGAAGAGGTCAATCTTCCAAGACCCTTCAACAGTGGAGCTGTTACTCCAAGACCTTTCTCCTCCATATCACCCTACTCTGGCCCCCATGGCACCACCAGTGCCAGCATGGGTCCCAGGACCTTTAGCCCATATGGGACCAGAGCTGTTGTACCCCCTTAACTGGAGGGAACAAAGAGAGGAGACCCCTAACATCCAGGTGCTGCCATAGAGACCTCCCTTGATACAATGGTGACTCTCCCGCTGAGGGCATATGGGACTCTACAGAAGAGCAATCAGGCTATGCAACATTGGCCCTTCTCTTTGGCCAACTTGTACAACTGGAAACCCCAACATCCCTTACCCCTTTCAGATAATCCCATTGAGATTCTTATTACTCATCAGCCCATTTGGTATGATATGCAACAGCTCATGAGAGTGCTCTTCACAACTGAAGAGCCAGAGAGGATAATGCAGGAAGCCAGAAAGAATATCCCCTCAGACATGAGGTTACCACTGATTGACCAGGCTGTCCTGACAATGGGCTTTCCCTGACTAGACCTCACTGGGACTTTAATATGGCAAAAGGTAAGGGGCCCGTGAGTGTCCACCACCAGACTCAGATCTCAATGGGGTCTCATGTGGTTTCACAAATCTGACCAAGGTACGTGAGGTTAAGCAGGGACCAACTGAGTCACCCGCAGCCGTTCTAGAATGCATTCTGTCAGTATACAACCTATGACCCCAGATGTGAGGAGCACAAAGCTAGTACAGATATCAAGAAAAAGCTTCAGAAGCTAGAAAGACTTACATGGTAAGTCATTGAGGGATTTAGTGCAGGTTGCTGAGAAAGTCTACTATAACTGGGAGACAGAAAAAGAGAAAGGGAGAAAAGTGACAGTGAAGGAATCTACAGAGAGTCCTGACTCTCAGGTTATAATATGAATAAAAATTGTTTGAGACCTCAGACAGGGCACCCAAGAACATAGACTGGTGGCTTGAAGCCTTTCCCCAGTTCTGGGTTGAGAGGGTAGGCATGGGAAATGCCACCAACCAGTCCCCCATTCATCTGGAGTTCAGAGCCCAAGCCTCCCCAGTGTCTGTGCTCCATTATCCAATGTCGAGGGAGGCCCAGGGTGGAATCAGGCCTCACCTTACCTGGCTCTTAGAACAAGCGATCCTGAAGAACTGCCAATTGTATTGGAATATTCCCCTGCTTACTTTGAAGAAACCTGGGATCCAAGACTAAGCAGGACTGTCTAAAGGGGACCAAATGCCTTCTGGAGGAGCTGGGAGGTTTGGGATACAGAACCTCAGCCAAGAAGGCCCAAATCTGCCAGAGAAGAGTAAGTTATTTGGGCTACTTGCTGAAAGAAAGAGTGTGCTGGCTCATCAACGCTCAAAAGGAGACCATCCTATGGTGTTCACTAGAGGGGTCTCTAGTAAGCTAAGGCTCACCAGAGTCTTACTGTTGCATGATATTGTTGTTCTTGCTATGGAGCTGCAACTCCCTTCAGCTCCTTCATTCCTTTCTCTATTGCGGTTCCTGTGCTCAGTTCATTGGTTAACTTGGAACATCTGCCTCTGTATTGGTCAGGCTCTGGCAGAGCCTTTCAGGAGACAGCTATATCAGGCTCCTGTCAGCAAGTATTTCTTGGCATAGTAGTATCTGTGTTTGTTGTCTGTATATGAGTTGGATCCCCAGGTGGAACAATTTCTTGATGCCTTTTCCTTCAGTCTCTGCTCCACACATTTTTCCTGTATTTCCTTTAGACAGGAGGAATTCTGGGTTAACAATTGGAGATGAGTGGGTAGCCCCATCCTATCCTCTGGATATGGTCTCTATAGGTTTCCCTTCCCTTTGTAGGGCATTTCAACTAATCTCATTCCTGTTGGGTCCTGGGAGCCTCTCACTTTCTTGGCATCTGGGAATTGCTGGTGGCTATCCACAGTTACCCATCCCCCATTGATACACACCTCTGTACAAATTCCTGAACCTTGCTACAATATCCTCATCTCCTCCCTCCCATATCTGATCCTGCTTCCTTTTTTCTACCTCTTCCTCTCTTTCTTCTAAGTCTCTCCCACCCTCTGCCTCCTGTGAGTATTTTGTTCATCTTTCTAAGAAGGATTGAAGTCTCCACACCCACACTTTTGTCTTCCTTTTTTTTTTTTTTTTTTTTTGAGCTTCATATGGTCTATGAATTGTACCTTGGGTATTCCCATCTTTTGGGCTAATATCCACTTATCGATGAGTGTGTACCATGTGTGTTCTTTTGTTACTGGGATACTTCACTCAGAATGATATTTTCTACTTCCATCCAATTGCCTGTGATTTTCACGAAGTCATTGTTTTTAATAACTGGTTTCTATTGCTTAGGTTCTTGAGCTTGCCATCTGGTTATCTCTGGTGCTAGTTGGTCTTACTGTCTCTGATTGGAGCTTGTCCCTCCTGTGAGTCTATGAGTCTGTGATCTTAGGTGTATCAGCACTCCTGAGAGATCAGGTTCTTTTCAGGCAGGAATTGGGTGTCGACGGCTGTGTTACAGGGTTTTCTTCAAGGAACTGATGGAACCCTGAATGATCCTGTCCCTGGCTGCTTAAAGGTTCCTATGACCTGTTGGCTCCTGGTGGGTCCTTCATTGGACAGTTATTGGATAAAAAGTGGTGGTCTCACCTGTGAACTGAGAAATTATAGTACTCTTGGGATACTAGCTCTCTCTGGGTGGGATTTGTATATGTAGAACTGTGGCACATCCATAGCTCTGGGACCCAGATGGATAGCAGAAAGGTACCACCTTACTGTTTTCAATAGCTTCAGCTGGCTTTGAATGGGAAGCTCCATGAATTCTGCTCTTACAGTTGTAAGCTACTGTCCCACATTTATTTGTCCTTTTAGCATCCCTCTCTTCCTCTATTGATGTTTCCCTCCATTCCTCTGTTCTTCCTCCCTTCTGAATAATTTTTTCTTCATTTGAGGTGGAACACACACACACACACACACACACACACCACACACACACACACACTTTGTTACTTCTTGAGAATTAACATAAGTAAATGGAATATAAAATCCTTTTATTTTATGTCTTAAATTTTTAGTCCTCATAAGAAATGATAATGAGTTTCAACAATGTCAGATTAGGACAAAGAATCTGAAGGATCATTGAGCACAGGTAGGCAAGCTTGCCGTGCATAACTCCCCAAACAGACTGAGTCACTTAATTACTGGTTCAATGCAAGGTTAATTATTCCCATTAACTGTCACAATTGCTGTAGTCTTCTATGAGACAATATTAATAGAAGACTAATAGAGCAGAGCTTGAGATCCTTATGATGTGTTCCAAGAAAGGAATCTAGTATGGGAGGCTTTGTTAGAGTACAGGTAAATGCTGACTTACCACAGTAGTCTAGCCAGATCAGCTGGTCTAATACTGAAATAGTACATATCAAAATGTCTGAGATTTCTCATACTTTATATCTGTTTGCAAGACTCTGTTGGATGAATTGCAAATAACTATCAATCAAGGTAATATGAGAAATTACTTAAAATTGCATCTTAATGAATCTCAACCTGTTAAAAAGAATTTATATATTATCTTTTGAATACTTTGAACCACAACTCTTTAAAACACTGGTTTTCAAACTTCCTAACTCTGTGACCCTTTAATATTGTTTTGTGATGACCCCCAACAATACAATTATTCTTGTCCCTACTACATATATATAATTTTGCTGCTGTCATAAATAGTAGTATAAACATTTATGGAGATAGAGGTTTGACAAAGGGGTTGCACAGGTTTAGAACAGGTGCTTTAAAAATAGCTAGTGCATGTTAACATACTAGAAGGAAAAACCCTTTTTACTGTAGAAAATAAATATAATCAGTTCAAAATGAAGTTCTTTGTTTTATAGAATGAAATAATATACAAATTTTAAATCTATCCAAACAAAAACACAATTTTTACCAAAAAAGGGAATGAAGATTTTAGGTTGGAGCTGTGTGTGAGCATAGCCCAAAACCCCAATTCAGTTTTTCTCAAATGTCATGTCCCAGTATTGAAGTGGTTAGATTCCATTAATTACAGAGAAAAGCAAGTCAGAAGTCAAAGTGGTTACCAGATATATTTTGGGAGCACAAGTAGACCTGTTATACCAGAACTAGAGAATCTCTTATAGGTTTTTATGACAGCTGATCACATTTTTATCTTTTGGACTGGTGAAAGCAAGTGGCCCGCTAAGAATATATTGTAATGTTTTAAGCTTGACCAGAATATGACTCTGACTCAGATGTGATCAATACATGTCTTTCAAGGTATCTAAATATAGCCTTAGATAATTTGACTCTGGTGATTTCAAATTTTGTACCCCATCATAATCTTGAAGATGAGCTATTTGAACAGTGGCACTATTTTTCTAGTTAGTGACAACCTTATTTTCTTTATGGAATATGTACTATTTTTCTGTGTGAATTTTGCCCTTTAAAGGGAACTTACAGCTTTCTTTTTCTATATACTTAAACATAGATATAGACATAGACATATATATCCCAATTTGTACAATTCCTTGATAAACTCATTGAGTGACTATACCTTACTGTTTATAATACATTGTAGAACACATCTTACTACCTCCTTCTATAACCCAGTGTTTTTCCAGATGTTGATAGCCTTTCTGCTAAAAAACCCATGATCCCTCATGTTTTATAGACTTAGACTTTCCTATCAGAAGCTCCATTTACATGTCAAATAGGCCTCTTTGGTCTATCCTGTCCAAAGAATTATTTTTTGGTGTGGCAATTATAGCCTTACATCAGAAATATGGTGTGCATCAAGGCTTCAGCACTCCCTCCCAAATATGCTTTCAGGAGAGAGCAGTGTTAAAGTTTTTCTTTACCCGACTTTATATCATTTATTAACAAATTTGTCATATTTGCCTTTGTGATATATAGCTTTTCTCTAAGTCGATCTACCCTCATCTTCACAAGTTCTGCTGAGCCTGCTGGAGAAAAATTAGCACACTTTTATCTGATGGCTATTTACATTTCTTTATAAAAAAAATAGGGTGTGGGACAGTCACAGAACCCCCATCTGTATCTGGCCAGATGTCCACAGTTGCTGAATATAATTCTGCACTATTAGCAGATTATTTGGAAGACTGGACTAAGTGATATAGGTAGGAAGAAACAAGAGGAATTGACTCCATTTATACAGCCACAAAAGGGAGCTTTCTTATTTGCTGAGTCAGGATTTTTTTTGGTGTCTCTAATTAGAGGTAACTATATTTTTTACCAGTGAATATTTACCTATACCTATGTATGTAATTACACAAAACTCTCTGGTTCCTTCTGTGTGAATTTTGATGGGATCCCATGTCAGTTTGCTCTTGGGTCATTAGGAGGAAGGCTAGAAGTTTTTAACATATTTCCTAGAGAAATGATTTTAATGGCCTGACAAAGTATAATTAGGCCACATGCACCTATGTTGCAATCACATATTCTTCTGTAGGACTCCTTGTGATTTGTAGCCAGATGAACAGGCTGTATGCCAGCCTTATATTCCTTGAGGCTTTTATTAGCAGGTCGGAGGACACTACTCTTTATGAAATTCTCCCCCTGCCTCCCCCCATATCCCCTTTCTCTCTCCATTTATTTAGAGTAAAAGGGGTCTTTTTATATGGCAAAGTATGTTCTTCAAAATCTCTTTACCATGACATGAATGTCTTACATTATACTGAATACACTAAACCTTGTTGTTGTTGTTGTTCAAGGCTGGCCTTGAACTCAGAAATCAGCCTGTCTCTGCCTCCCAATTGCTGGGATTAAAGGTGTGTGCCACCACTGCCCTGTGAAACTTTAAAAATTAAATCGAGTTTTACAAAATATATAAATGTAAAAGGAATTGGACAAGTTTTCCAATGTCATCTCATAAAAATGAGATCCGGAGACTTGAGTCACAAACAAAACAAAACAAAAAGAAAATCTGCTACAGTGTCCTTGGGCAGAGAGCCAAATTCTGGCTGTTTCATCACCATTTGCTTCTTAAGTCATCTGTTGATGTATATCTAAATTTTTGAATTTTGTTTTTATTTTATCTTTCTTTATAGACCCTTGTCTATATGATATAGATCCCTATCACCAGAATCTAGACATATTCCTATCGACATCAGGCAAATATTTAATAACTTTTATATTAATTAATAATGGTAACAATTTTCTTATTAGAAATAATTTGAGATCAGAAGATATGAAATATTAAGATCCTTTACAATGTATATCAAAATGTAGTTAAACTTATGGAAATTTTGTGGCTACAAAAGTGAACAAAAGTGCTGCAATACAATGTTCTCACACTCTGTAGTTACAAAAAATACCACATGAGATAAAGGCAACATTGCTAAATACACTGTCCTTTCCTTCAGTACCTGGAAATCCAAGTCTGGTCATTTTGAACAATTCTGTTGCAAAGAGCATCTAGACCTGTTTACATTGAATCTCTAAAGAAGTAGGGAAACTCAGTGATAAAGTTGGATAAAGTTGCATTTCTGTTGTTTGCCCAAGCTAGTGTGACAGAACACTTTTTCTCTCTGCCCTGTTTTCTTTTCATTGATTTATATTATTAACTGTTTTTGGAGAAAGGTAAAAATATTTCCAAAAAAAGATGAAAACCTAAGAGTATGCATATGTGTGTGTGTGTGTGTGTGTGTGTTTATGTCTGTCTGTCTGTCTGTCTGTCTCTCTCTCTCTCTCTCTCTGTGAGGCATTGCATTTTCTAGTTTTGCTTTAGAATTTCATGACTTATGAACACAGGAATACTCAGTGGATTTTAATTCTTTAGGGAACCTTTGTTTCAACAGTCTAATAACAATGTAGAGGAGATCATATTTCTCTCTCTGGAATATTTTCTTTTCCTCCAGTCATCTTTTCTTTTCATTGTTTTTTTTTTGATATTTATTTACATTTCAAATGTTTTTCCCTAGGGAAACCTTGTATCCCATTCCCCCTCCCATGTCTCTATGAGGTTACTCCCCCACCTACGCATCCACTCCTGTCTTCCCTCCCTAGCATTCCTCTACACTGGGGCATCTAACACACTCAGGCCTAAGGGCCTCACATCCCACTGATGGTCAACAAGGCTCTCCTCTGCCACATATGTGGCCAACACCATGGTTCCCTCCATGTGTCTTCTTTGGTTGATGGTCCAGTCTTGGGGGTCTGGCCAGTTGACAGTGCTGCTCCATCCAAGGAGCTTCAAATCTCCTTAGCTCCTTCACTCCCTTCTCCAACTTTTCCATTTGGGACCCCATGCTCAGTCCAACAGTTGGCTGAGAGCATCTGCCTCTATATTTGTCAGGGTTTGCTTTAGCCTCTCTGGAGAACACTTATCATGCCTCCATCAGCAAGCATTTTCCAGCATTCACAAGAACATCCAGATTTGTTTGCAATACATGGGATATATCCCCAGGTAAGGCAGTCTCTGGATAGCCTTTCTTTGAGTCTCTGCTCCACACTTTGTCTCAATATTTCATCCTGTGAGTATTTTGGTCACTTTTCTAAGAAACACTGAAGCCTCCAAATTTTGGTCTTCCTTCTTCTTAGGCTTCATATGGTCTGTGAATTGAATCTTGGGTATTCCAACTCTGAAAATCACTTTGGCAGATCCTCAGAAGATTGGATCTAGTACTACCTAAGGACCCAGTTATTCCACTCCTGGACAAATACCCAGAAGATGCTCTAACAAGTAATAAGGACACATGCTCCACTATGTTCATAGCAGCCATATTTATAATAGCCATAAGTTGGCAACCACCCAGGTGTCCCTCAACAGAGGAATGGACACAGAAAATGTGGTACATTTACACAATGGAATACTAAACAGCTATTAAAAACAATGACTTCATGAAATTCGCAGGCAAATGGGTAGAACTTGAAAATACCATCCTGAGTGAGGTAAAGCAGTCACAAAAGAACAAACATGGTATATATTCATTGCTAAGTGGATATTAGATCAAAAGTTTGGAATATTCTCCAGTCATCTTAATGTTTCATTAGTTTGTGAACTAATCAGGTAGTAAAAGTGAAATGTAGCAACCATCTCACATGTTAATGTTCAGTAAGGAAAACATCCCAGTAAAGAAGAATAAGAGGGTTAGTAAGCTGATTGTGAAGTGCGTCAAAGTGCCTTTGAGTACTTCCAAATTTTCTAATCCAAAAAGTACAACTATTGGGAGATAAAGGGTCAGGAAACTACTTCTAAAATGTCCCTGTTTGGCCTACTTGAAGTTCATAGAATTGTGCTCATGGACATTTTAGGGACTAGCCACTGTAGTCCCTGGCTTGCTAGTAAGGCAATAACAACAAAGCATGGTTACATTAGCATCGAATTTACGTCATACTGAAACTTTACTCGGGATATTCATAGACATATAATTTGGTCATCTAATTTATGTCATACTGAAACTTTACTCGGGATATTCATAGACATATAATTTGGTCATCTAATTTACGTCATACTGAAACTTTACTCGGAATATTCATAGACATATAATTGGGTATTTTCTACCTTTTGAGTTTTCCTGATTAGTTTATATCTTCTATTATCTAAATATTTACTTCAATATTTGTAAAATATTATTTTGCATATATAAAAATTTATTTATATTACATTTCAACTGTCTTTGTTTAGGAGGTTGTGGGTACCTAGATATAAGTGTAGGTGGACAATTACAACAGATATATTGTATCTCCATTGGATCTGGAATGACAGGCAATTTTAAGCTGCTTGACAAGGATTCTTGGAATCAAACTTGTGTACTCTGCAAGAGCATAATAAACTTTTGACCTCTGAGCTGTCTTTCTACCTTTTTTGTTTCCAATATTACAGTACTGCATGGGAAAGAAGTAAATAAAATCCTTCAAGTGTACAGCAAAATGTCATAGTCTAAAAATAACCAAAAAGTGATTAGCACATGGGCCTGGTTTACTGGTCACACAGAAGGCATTTTTTCATTAATATGCAAATTCTTCTCATAGGGGCAGGATAGTTCTCATAGTTTTTAATATTTGAGAATTTCAAACATGTACACAATTGTATATAATGGTCATAAATATCATTCTATCCCCATCCCTCCTTCAGCTCACCAAATATGCCACTCCACTAACACTTACTGATCTCATCTCATCTTTTTGGTCACCTACTAATTCTAGTCACCTCTTCCCAGCTGCTATTAACTGCCAGTGGCTTCAGTGAGTAGTGGACCCAAGATTACTTCCTCCATCAAAAGAGGAGTGGAGACTAGTTTGAATACTGTGTTGATTTATTAGGTACAACTGCTCTGAGTTCATTAGTGTGGAAAACAGAATTTCCCAGAATTCTCTATGCATTCTCCATTAAATTCTTTCTGTGATGTCTACTGAACATTATGAAAATTGAGGGTAGGGTACTTGACAAAAATGTTTTATTTAGAGCTAAATACCTACCTTCTAATTCTCAGCACAATGACTGGTTTTACAGCTCTGCACTTATTGCTGCCCACTTCATAAAGGAGCTTCTCTGAAAAAAAGCTGAGGGCAATACAAGTTGCCTTAGTCTGGGTTTCTATTCCTGCCCAAAACATGATGGCCAAGAAGCAAGTTGAGGGGGAAAGGGTTTATTCAGTTTATACTTCCACATTGCTGTTCATCACCAATGGAAATCAAGGGAGGGACTCACATAGGATAGAAACTTGGAGGCCGGATTGAATGCCAAAACCATGGAGGAAAGTTGCTTACTGGCTTTCATCCCCTGGCTTGGTCAGCTTGCTTTCTGATTGAATGTGGAATTACCAGCCCAGGAATGTCATCACCCACAATGGGCCCTCCCACCCTTGATCAGTCTTTGAGAAAATTTCTTACAGGTGGATATCTTGGAGTAATTTCTTCAAGGAAGGCTCCTTTCTCTGTGATAACTCCAGCTGTGTCAAGTTGACACACAAAACCAACCACTACACAAGTATTTGGCTCAAATTTAAAACAATTTCAAAACATGATGATTTAGGAATATAACAACAGCAGTTTGTTTGATGGGAGTCCTCTATCCATTGTGACACAGACTGTAAATACAAAATTAAATTCACTCCTTTTAATTTGCAGGTACTTATGAAATATTATACCCCTGTGTCAACTCATATATCATTTCAAAAGTGCTTTATTTGTTTAATGTACTGTTTCTAGAACTACTTTACACATCCTTTGTGATATGAGCAAATATATAATGACCAGATATGCATTCATATTCATGGCATTGTGTATGTTTCTCTACATATGATCTTTTATTTTTCTACTTTATTTACATTGCAAATGTTTTTGCCTTTCCAGATCTCCCCTTTGGAACTTCCCTATTCCCCCCCCCCCCGCCTCTATGGGGGTATTCCCCGACCTACCCACCCACCCACCCACTCTTGTCTTCCCTTCTTGGCATTCTCTTATACTAGGGGATGTAATACCCTCAGGCACAAGGGCCTCTCCTCCCCTTGATGGCTAACAAGACCCTCCTCTGCCATATATGTGACCAGCACGATGGGTCCCTCCATGTCTATTCTTTGGTTGGTGGATCAATCTCCAGGAGTATCGGGGGTCAGGCCAGTTGCCACTGTTGCTGCCTTTCAGGGGATGCAAACTCCCTCAGCTCCTTCAGTCCCTCCTCCAAGTTCTCCATACCATGTTCAATCTTTTGTGACTGTGTTACCTCGCTCAGGATGATATTTTCAAGAACCATCCATTTGTCTGCGAATTTCATGAAGTCATTGTTTTTAATTGCTAAGTAGTATTCCATTGTGTAAATGTACCACATTTTCTGAATTCATTCCTCTGTGGAAGGATTGTTTCCAGCTTCTGGCTATTATATATATGGCTGCTATTAACATAGTGAAACATGTGTCTCATATTAACATAGTGAAACATGTATCACATGTTGCAGCATCTTCTGGGTATATGCACAGGAGTGGAATAGCTGGGTCCTCAGGTAGTATTATGTTCATTTTTCTGAGGGTCCGCCAAACTGATTTCCAGAGAGGTTGTATCATCTTGCATTCCCAACAGCAATGGAGGAATGTTCCTCATTCTCCACATCCCTGCCAACATCTGCTATCACCTGAGTTTTTGATCTTAGCCATTCTGACTGGTGTGAGCTAAAACCTCAGGGTTGTTTTGATTTGCATTTTCCTGATGACTAAGGATGTTGAACATTTCTTTAGGTGCTTCTCGGCCATTAGAGTTTCCTCAGTTGAGAATTCTCTGTTTAGCTCTCTTCCCCATTTTTTGATAGGGTTATATGGATCTCTGGAGTCTAGCTTCTTGAGTTCTTTGTATACATTGGATATTAGCCCTCTATTGGATGTAGGATTGGTAGATCTTTTCCCAATCTGTAGTTTGCCATTTTGTCCTATTTATAGTGTCCTTTGCCTTATAGAAGCTTCGTAAATTTATGAGGTCCCATCTGTCGATTCTTGATCTTAGAGCACAAGCCATTGGTGTTCTGTTCAAGAAGTTTTCCCCTGTGCCCATTTGTTCGAGACTTTCCCCCACTTCCTCTTCTATTAGATTCAGTGTATCAGGTTTTATGTGGAGGTCCTTGATCCACTTGGACTTGAGCTTTGTACAGGGATATAGGAATGGATCAATTCACAATCTTTTCATGTAGACTGCCAGTTGAAACAGCACCATTTGTTGAAGATCCTGTCTTTTTTCCACTGTATGGTTTTAGCTCCTTTGTCAAAGATCAAGCGACCATAAGTGTGTGGGTTCATTTCTGGGTCTTCGATTCTATTCCATTGATCTACATGCCTGTCACTGTACCAATACCATGCAGTTTTTATCACTTCTACTCTGTAGTACAGATTGAAGTCAGGGAGTCTGATTCCCCTAGAAGTTCTTTTATTGTTGAGAATAGTTTTGGCTATCCTGGGTTATTTGTTATTCTATATGAATTTGAGAATTGCTCTTTCTAAGTCTATGAAGAATTGAGGGGGGATTTGATGGGGATTGCATTGAATCTGTTGATTGCTTTTGGCAGGATGGCCATTTTAACAATATTAATCCTGCCAATCCATGAGCATGGGAGATCTTTCCATCTTCTGGGTTTTCTTCGATTTCTTTCTTCAGAGACTTGAAGTTCTTGTCATACAGATCTTTCACTTGTTTGGTGAGAGTCACCCCAAGATATTTTATATTGTTTGTGACAATTGTGAAGGGTGCTATTTCCCTAGTTTCTTTCTCAGCCTGTTGATCCTTCGAGTATAGGAAGGCTACGGATTTGTTTGAGTTAATTTTGTATCCAGCCACTTTGCTGAAGTTGTTTATCAGCTGTAGCAGATCTCTGGTGGAGTTTTTCCGGTCTCTTAAGTATACCATCATATCATCTGCAAATAGTGATATTTTGATTTCTTCCTTTCCAATTTGTATCCCTTTGACCTCCTTTTGTTGTCCGATTGCTTTAGCTAGAACTTCAAGTACTATATTGAATAGGTAGGGAGAGAGAAGGCAGCATTGTCTAGACCCTGATTTTAGTGGATTGCTTCGAGTTTCTCTCCATTTAGTTTGATGTTGGCTACTGGATTGCTGTATATTACTTTTACTAAGTTTAGGTATGCTCCTTGAATTCCTTATCTTTCCAAGACTTTTATCATGAAGGGATGTTGAATTTTGTCAAATGCTTTTACAGCATCTAATGAAATGACCACGTGTTTTTTTCTTTGAGTTTGTTTATGTAGTAGATTACATTGATGGATTTCCAGGTATTGAACCATCCCGGCATCCCTGGAATGAAGCCTACTTGATCATGGTGAAGGATCATTGTGATGTGTTCTTGGATTCGGTTTGCAATAATCTTACTGAGTATTTTTGCATCGATATTCATAAGGGAAATTGGTCTGAAGTTTTCTTTTATTGTTGGGTCTTAGTGGGGCTTTGGTATCAGTGTAACTGTGGCCTCATAGAATGAATTGGGTAGTGTTCCTTCCATTTCTATTTTGTGGAATAGACTGAAGAGTATTGGTATTAGGTCTTCCTTGAAGGTCTGATAGAATTCTGCACTGAACCCATCTGGTCCCGGGTTTTTTTTGGTTGAGAGACTTTTAATGGCTGCTTCTATTTCTTTAGGGGTTATGGGACTGTTTAGATGGTTTATCTGATCCTGATTTAACTTTGGTAGTTGGTATCTGTCTAGAAACTTGTCCATTTCATCCAGGTTTTCCAATTTTGTTGCATATAGGCTTTGGTAGTAGGATCTGATGATATTTTTAATTCCCTCAGAATCTGTTGTTTTATCTCCCTCTTCATCTCTAATTTTATTAATTTGCACACTGTCTCTGTGTCCTCTGGTTATTCTGGCTAAGGGTTTATCTATCTTGCTGATTTTCTCAAAGAACCAGCTCCTGGTTTTGTTGATTCTTTGTATAGTTCTTTTAGTTTCCACTTGGTTGATTTCAGCCCTTAATTTGATTATTTCCTGCCTTCTATTCCTCTTGGGTGTATTAGCTTCTTTTTGTTCTAGGGCTTTCAGGTGTGCTGCTAAGCTGCTAGTGTATTCTCTCTCCAGTTACTTTTTGGTGGCACTCCAAGCTATGACTTTTCCTCTTAACACTGCTTTCATTGTGTCCTATAAGTGTGGGTATGTTGTACATTAATTTTCTCTAAATTCTAGGAAGTCTTTAATTTCCTTCTTTATTTCTTCCTTGACAATGTTATCATCGAGCAGAGCATTATTCAGCTTCCATGTGTATGTGGGCTTTCTGTTGTTGTTGTTGCCATTGAAGACCAACCTTAATCCATAGTGATCTGATAGGATGCATGGGATTATTTCAATCTTCGTATATCTTTTGAGGGTTTTTTTGTGACCAATTATATGATTAATTTTAGAAGGTACCATGAGGTGCTGAGAAGAAGGTATACTGTTCTGATGTAGGATGAAATGCTTTATGGATACCTGTTAAACCCATTTGGTTCATAGCATCTGTTAGTTTTTCTGTGTCTCTGCTTACTTTATGTTTCCAAGATCTGTCCGTTGTTGATAGTGGAGTCTCCCACTATTATTGTGTGAGGTGCAATATGTGCTTTATGCTTTAGTAGAGTATCCTTTATGAATGTGGGAGCTCTTGCACTCAGGGCATAGAGGTTCAGAATTGAGAGTTTTTCTTGGTAGATTTTTCCTTTGATGAGTATGATGTGTCCTTCTTTATCTTTTTTGATGACTTTTGGTTGAAAGTCAATTTTATCTGATATAGAATGGCTACTCCATCCTGTTTCTTGGGGCCATTTGCCTGGAAAATTGTTTTAAAGTTCTTTATTCTGAGGTAGTATTTGTCTTTAACATGGAGGTGCATTTCCCGAATGCAACAAAATTCTGGGTCCTGTTTATGGATCCAGTCTGTCAGTCTATGTCTTTTTATTGAGGAGTTGGGACCATTGATGTTAAGAGATATTAAAAAATTGTGATTGTTGCTTCCTGATATTTTTGATGTTGTTTGTGTGGCTATCTTCTTTTGAATTTGTTGAAAGATTACTTTCTTGCTTTTCCTTGAGTGTACTTTCCTTCCTTCAGTTGGCATTTTCCATGTATTTCTTGTAAGGCTGGGTTTCTGGAAACATACTGTGCAAATTTGGATTCGTCATAAAATATTTTGATTTCACCATCTATGATTATTGAGAGTTTTGCTGGGTATAGCAGCCTGGGCTGACAGTTGTGTTCTCTTAGAATCTGTATGAGGTCTGCCCAGGATCTTCTCGCTTTCATAGTCTCTGGTGAGATGTCTGGTGTAATTCTGATAGGTCCGCCTTTATATGTTACTTGCCCCTTTTTCCCTTACTGCTTTTAATATTCTTTCCTTGTTTTGTGTACTTGGTGTTTTGACTATAATATGACGGGAGGAATTTCTTTTCTGGTCCAGTCTATTTGGCATTCTGTAGGCTTCTTGTATATTCATGTTCATCTCTTTCTTTAGGTTAGGGAAGTTTTCTTCTATAATTTTGTTAAAGATATTTACTGGTCCTTTAAGTTGGGAATCTTCACTCTCCTCTATACCTATTATCCTCAGATTCTATCTTCTCATTGCATCCTGGATATCTTGGATGTTTTGGGTTAGGAGCTTTTTGGATTTTGTGTTTTCTTTGACTGTTGTGTCCATGTTTTCTATGGTATCTTCCGCACTTGAGATTCTCTCTTCCATCTCTTCTATTCTTTTGGTGATGCTTGCATCTATGACTCCTGATTTCTTTCCTATGTTCTCTAAGTCCAGGGTTGTCTCCCTTTGTCATTTCATTATTGTTTCTATTTCTGGTTTTAATTCTTGAATCGTTTTCCTCATTTGTTTGATTGTGTTTTCCTGTAATTCTTTAAAGGATTTTTGTGTGTCGTCTTTAAGGGTTTCCACTTGTTTACCTGTGTTCTCTTGTATTTCTTTTAAGGGAGTTATTTCTTTCTTTCTTAAAATCTTTTATCATCCGCTTGATATGTGATTTTATGTCTGAGTCTTCCTTTTCTGGTGTGTTGAGGTATCCAGGGCTGGCTGTGGTTGGAGAGCTGGGTTCTGATGAAGCCAAGTAGTCTTGGTTTCTGTTCCTTGTGTTCTTGCCCTTGCCTTTCGCCATCTGGTTATCTCTGGTGTTAGCTGGTCTTTCTCTCTCTGACTGTGACTTGTATTTCCTACAAGCCCAGGTGTCAGTATTCCTTAGAGACCAATTCTCTTTCCTGGCTATTCCTCAGTCCCTGCATCTGGAGTCCTCCTGTTGCTGTCTTTTCCACAAAAGCGGCCTGTTCACTTTCTCCCTGAGCTGTTTGGCTATGGAGGTCTGTTGGCCCAGGCAGAAGTCTCCTGCCACAGGTGGAAACCTGTAAGCTCTTACCTCCTGGCTGTTCTTCAGTCCCTATGTCTGGAGTCCTCCTTCTGCTATCTTTTCCACACAAGTGGGTGGCTCGCTTTCTCCCTGTGCTGTTTAGCGTGTCCCAGGCAGAGGTCTCCTGCCACAGGTTGAAGCCGGCTGGCTCTTACCTCCTGGCTGTTCCTCTGTCCCTGCCCTTCATGTTGATGGAAATTTAAATGTTAAATATTTTGTTTTTAATGAGTTTGTGAACTCTCAATTATTTGTTGTCACTTATAGAAATTGAGGAAATACCCAGTTAACTGTCTGTCTCTTGCTATCAAACTGTGATAGGGAGATTTAGACATCTTTATGGCCAATTTGCTATACCCATTAGGATACTTATGTTTACTTTCTTAAGAGCACTTCAGCCAGAACTCTGATATCTTAAGTTTCTATTTTCCAAACTAGTATGAGGCAACTCCATGTCAGACTCTTATCTTTTCAACCCAGTCTTAACCAAGGCTACCTACCAATAAACTTTTCAATCATTTTGATAACATCCTTATTAAGGCAAGCTTAGTGTAATGATAGATTCTATGAATTGCCAGGAAGCATTGATGACATCATAGTATATAGGATCTCAAGTAACCACTACACATTTGACTATTTTCTTAGATCATATTACATTTGGTTTTTAATCACTTTATTTGCAAAAAGCCATGTTCATATTTTTATCCAAGTTTGTAGAATATCAGTATTATATATTTAATTCTTGTATTTGCCAGAATACAAATGCTCTCCAATATTCCTTTTAAATTAATTTACAACAATTTAACATTACTCTATACCTACCATCACCAAACACTATTATTTATATATAGATATCATATATGTATGCCATTTCAACCCAAAGAACAGCCTGATAAGTCTCAGAATGGAATGTACTCTGTCAAATGTGCACTTTACATACTGGCCTAGTAGCAGTATCTTTGCCCCATTCCAGATCATAAATCATCTGCATATTTTCATAATTACTGAAATACAAGTTAATTGTTAGGAAATAATACCCAATAGGACTTCAAGCAAGCAAGCAAACAAACAAACACAAAAACAGGACTAGAGAGATTGCTTAGATTGTTCTTCAAGCAGAACTGGGTTGAGGTACCAACATCCATATATCTGTTAACAACTGTTTGTAATTCCAAATCAAGGGGTCTAACACCATTTACTAGCTTCTATGGGCACTGTATATACACAATGCACAGAACAAAATGAAAATAAGATAATCATACATAAAAAAATAAAAAGAGATAAAATCTAAAAATAATCAATTTCTCATCTTTATAATTATATACATACACATATTATATTATATATCTTGCTGCCAAACTCTTTACACTGTATTCTTTAGAATATTGATTTGACTTATGAATGTTTCTCTTGTCTCTACACATTTGTAGTACAGGATTTCTGGCCATGGAGGTGGGAAGAGCTATGAGGGATCCAAGAGGAAAGAACCATCACAGACTATATATTGTTGAATTTATGGAAAGTTGAGACTCTCCATTGAGGTCAATACACTCGGAAAGGCAAAATAATTCTTTTGCATTTCTGAACTAGAGCATGTGGTTGGATTAGGCAGAAAGAGGATTTCAAGCAAGGTACCATTAATCATCCTTCATAGATAAGGATCCTGATATTTTTGAGGTTTATCAGAATCAAGGACAAATACGATGAGAAAGGAAGTTTGGGACTAGG
The DNA here is from genome assembly GCA_019843965.1 of Rhynchomys soricoides. Lineage (NCBI taxonomy): Eukaryota > Metazoa > Chordata > Mammalia > Rodentia > Muridae > Rhynchomys > Rhynchomys soricoides. Next base: position 6,311,276 of record JADRCH010000226.1, on the reverse strand, counting down.
TATGGAGTTACCAGGTACTTCTACTCTCCTGTCTGTACAAAAAAAAATTTTTTTTTTTTGCTGGGATGCTCAGTAAACAGATGGAGTTATACTTTGCCATGTCTGAAACTACAAATGAACATGGACTAAGTTCCTTATAATTGACATAAATTAAGGCCTTTTGTAATATAGAAATAACAAAATAGATGAATAACAAACACTCACTAAGGATTGACAAGCATCTCCAATTTGAACAGTGATAAAAGCATGAACTACAGATAGACATGTGTGGAACAGCTAGGGCCTACCACATGCAAGACTCTCAGATTAATCTTGAAAACCATTCACACATATAAGTGGATAAATAAATAGCAACAACACTAAGCAAAACAAATAATTATGGTTAAATGTTAGGCATAAACATTTGTACTGGGAGGCAAAAATGAGTAAAAAAAGTATTCAGTAAAATGTTAATAGTATTCTTTCTTCTTTCATCTGAAAGCTTAAAATCATCAGTTTTTGGTTTGTTTGCCTAGAGTAGAGAATTAGTTAAGTCATTATTTATAATAGTTATAGAAATTACTTTATACAGTTTAATATAGAATATTACACTATAGTATACATGCAGGAATACTTATGAGAAATTAACTGCAAGATGTTATTTTTGCTTTTAATCTTAAAGGCTCTAAAGAAGAAAGAAAAACATTCATTATATTCTTTGTGAAGTAACACCTTACTTTTCCATGTACAAGTGCTAGGTACTGAAAAAGAATATATTAAAAAAAAATCACTTTCATTCCAGTTTACCAGTAAGATGAAATTAATCATATTTATTGAATATATAGTACATGTGATATTTGTATAATAAAGAACTTTGAAAAAACAAAGGTAAAGTTCTCTAAATAATATATAAAGAGAGCTTGATTAAAATGTGTGCAAATGGCAATAGGTATGAAAAATACAGTTGTTTCTAAAATAAGTAATTGTAATGAGATCTGAAATAAGCAAATTTAAATTATGGCTACAATTAAAAAACCTTTGAGAACTATAAATCCTATATCATGATTTTTTTTTTTAATTTGAAAACTGATTTACACCAAGACCTAGGCAAAAGTCATATTTTTAATGCTGTGCTCTCAACGACACCAAAATTCTGTCTTTGGTATGATTATGCTTACTCCCTATAACCTTGGGACTGCATTTGGTTCTTTTCTATGTTTTGGGTATTAAAGGATATATATATATATATATATATATATATATATATATATATATGTGTGTGTGTGTGTGTGTGTGTGTGTGTGTGTGTCTGTGTCTGTGTGTTTAGTTCTTGAGATTCTGACAATGTCTTCATTGTATAATTTGTGCATGTGGAAGTTACTTTGACTTCAGATGTTAAAAGGGGATAGGCCACTAAGAATTCATGCTTCTCACACAGCTATATTAAAAACTTAGGTGAGAATAGCAGAATTTTCATCATTTCTACATGGTTGTATTTCATTCTCTGTCAAGTGATTCAATACCATAAATTCCTTACCTTCAAATTCCAATGCTTTTAATAAAACAAATATTTGATTGAAAGCATGGAAGTATAGTATGAGAAATGTCCCTTATAGGATCAATATTCAAACACTTGGTTTGTGTGTTGTGCAGCTGTTCGGAAATGTTATTATATCTTCTGACATTGAAATCTTGACCCTTCTCCTGAAAAATACTCTGAGTGATCTTTGAGGATATATTGCCACACTTCACTTCCTATTTACAATGAAAAATATGTTCTCTCAGCTTTCTGTTTTTCCTTCCTGCTACCATGATTTCACTATTACAAAATATGCTCCTAAAACCATAAGCTTAAATAAGTGTTTCCTTTTTTAAGCAGCCATGGTCATGGTATTCCATCTTAGCAACAGAACCAATATATATGGTCATGTCTTTTTTGTGGTGATGTCCTGTTAAACTATAGGATTCTTACAGTATAACCTAAAGCCCTGATTATGAATGAAGTGTTACTTGTAGGCACAGCTGCTGAGTGGGTCACCTTCCAACTACTTGAGCTATACAGGATTCCTTGTTGAATAAGGGCAAATGAGTTCCAGACAACAAACATTCCTAGCATTCTACACAGAAAACTAAATAAATATTGCAAATATTGTTTTGTTATAACTTTTTACTCTCCTTTATTTTGCTCCATCATAGAAGAAAATAAAATACTTCAAGATCATTTGGGATGCATTTCTGATACTTTGTATTGATAAATATTAGTACCCTGTTTAACTGAACTTTTCCAAATAGATGGGTATTTGATAATGATTTGTACCTTAATCAAGACTTAGCATTACTGTTATACTGAGAAAATATGCAGTTATGTGTGATGAATTGTTATGTATAAGGGATTTGTCATAGGGCTTTTTACATGCTGAGCAAGTGCTCTACAACAGAGATCAAACCCTATTTTGAAACAAATCACATTTAAAATTGAGTTAACTGATTAATATTTTAATATCAACAATAATCCCAAAGTTCTGTAGTAAAATGCTTTTTGTCTAGCATTGAAGGAGATTCCAGCCTTGAGCAGGGAACTCACACTCAAAATCCCATTTCACATCACTAAGCGTTTCTCCTTTTTCAAAGGTTGTCTGAGGAAATGTGACTGCCAAGACAGAATGATTTCCCTCTTGGACATATTCATAACAAGGAATGAGCTAAAAAATGGCATGGTTATTCAAAATGATAAATCATTGTTAATGAAAATGTTTATCAAAAAGTCAAGTTCTTTTCTGGGGATGGTGGGAATATATATAACACCATTCACAGACTAGCTGGCTGTTCACATCTACCTGTGTCTCTTGAGAAACATTGGTACAATGCCTACAAACATTAAAAACAACTGTGAAAACAGTCAAATGAATTTGCATAGTCTCATCTTTCTCATAAAAATTGAAAGCTAAACAGCATTCTCAACAGAAGAATCTCAAGTGGCAAAGAAGCACTTAAAGAAATATTGAATATTCTTAGTTATCAGGGAAATGCAAATCAAAAAGACCTTGACATTTTACCAATCAGAATGATTAAGGTCAAAAACTCAAGTGACAGCACAAGCTGGCAAGAATGTGGAGAAAGAGACTCAGTCCTCCATTGCTAGTGGGATTGCAAACCGGTACAACATTCTGGATATTAATCTTGTGGTTCCTCAGAATATTGGAAATAATTCTACCTGAAGATCCAGTTATACCACTCCTTGGCATATACTCAAAAGATGCTCTATTAGACCACAAGGACATGTGCTCCACTATGTTCATAGCAGTTTTATTTAAAGTAGCCAGAAGATAGTTATAACTCAGATATTCTTGGACTGAAGAATGGATACAGAAAATAGGTTTCATTTACACAATGGAGTACTATTCAGCTATTTAAAATAAGGACATTATGAATTTTGCAAACAAATAGCTGGAGGTGGAAAATATCATCCTAAGTGAGATAACATAGACCTAAAAGAATATGCATGGTATGTACTCACTGATAAGTTGATATTAGCCAAAAAGTACAGAATGCCCATGATACGTCTCACAGACTATATGAAGTTTAACAAGAAGTAAGGCCCAAGTTAAGAATACATCAGAGCTCCCAGAGACTAAACCACAAACTGTAGAGCAAATGTAGTCTGGTCTTTGGTTCCTGGCACATACGTAGGAAAGGATAGCTTTGTCTAGCCTCAGTGGAAAAGGCTGGACCTAATCCTGTAGAAACTTGATGTAACAAGGAAAGTGATGCTGGAGGGGGTCAGATGGAAGGATGGGGGAGTACCCTCTCAGAAAGAAAGGGAGAGGCAGGGGGTCGATTACTCTGGGAGGGGGGAGTAGGAAGGTGGTCAACATAAAGAATGTAAATCAACAAATAGTTTAAAAACATAAAAATATTTTTCAAATGAATCTAAAGTGGTTTTTGTCATGAAAGAAAGGTGGTGGGGATATTTGTTTTAATTTTCCTGTGTCCTCAAAACTAATAATTCCAACTATTTCAGAATTGTAAATAGAAAAGGATAGGAGTATTTGTGGTGTGAGTTTGTACGGGAGAAGTGGTTGTTGTTGTTTTTGTTTTATTTTGTTTATTTGTTTTGACTCTGTAAATATTTCAATTGTTTTGCATTGCTTTATTTTTACCTGGCAGAATCATGATAAGAGAGAAACTTGGATAAATTTACTTCATCACTTTAATGGTCATGAAATTATGCAAACTGCCAATGGGAGAAACAAGAAGTCTATCATTCCTGAGAGTGCAACACTAATCAAAGAAAGGTGTCTTTTGTAGATGTGATGTGGTCTTGCTCTAAACAGTGATGACAGTGTGTGTTTCTCAGTGTTAACTATTGAGATGGTGCACTTCCAGGCAGTTTAAAAGTTTATACATTGTGAAATGATGTGAGTGAATGGAGAATGTTTGGGCTTCTAACTTCTTAACACCGACACTCCCTAAACAACGCAAAAACCACAGTCTAACTTCTTAACACCAACTCTCCCTAAACAAAGCAAAAACCACAGCTTTATTTTACTCACTGTTTAGGAGAAACCATCAAACTAGCATTTTTAAAAGTAAAATATGATTGTCTTAATTCAATAGAAGTACTCTTTTAGCAAAGCTTCATGCATTTGCAATATTATGTGAAGATTTTACTAATATTGTTTATTAATACTTCATTCTGTTTTCCCTTTAACCTGTGTAGAACACTAAATAAATTACCTAATAAAGATTTACATGACAGAATATGAATACAAAATATGGTATTTTACACAAGCTGAAAAAACAAGAATTCAGATATAATTTAGAGAGAAGGAGCTACATGTAAGAACTTACACAGCAGAGTAAGTATAGTAGAAATTTTCTAGAGACCATTACATATTATATCTTGGGAAATTGTTTTTTTTTTCTTTATGAATTTCATAATGAAGGTCTGTTTGTTCCAGATACAATAATGAAGCTGATGGATGAAGGAGTAACTGTGTAAACAGTCAAATTTCAAGACAAGTAGCATTTAGCTTATAGCATTGATATTGCTATCTACTTTCCTATTTTTATTTTGCTTTTTGCTTAAAGTGAGAATTAGTAGCACAATTAGAGAAGACTTAAACTATACAGTTTGTCTATAAATGCTTGTGTTATGTTATAGAAAAGAAAGCGAAGATTTATGAAGGCATTTGTACCATATAAAGGACGACATTTTTTACCAGAACAATAAAAAGGATAATTTAATAGCATCTCAAGAAATGTCCAGATCTTAGGGATACATGCTCAAGAATATAAAATAATGAACTCGTCTGAAAGTCTTTCCATAGGAGGAAAAATCTACTTCACGGTATCTGTCATAGAAGAACCCACATAGTAAAGTTTTTTACCCAGGATCTACTTCACTTGGGTACATTACACAGGGATACCCAGCTTGCCTCGGCTACATTTAAAATGAGTCCAATTCTTTCATAAGTTTACAGCAGTCTTTGCATCCTAAATCTAACTTTTTTTTTCATAAATGTGAAAAGCAAAAACAAAACAAAAACAAACACAAAAACAAACAAACAAAAAAGTGGGTCATGGAGACTTCTATCCAGATTTACAGGAAAGCATAGGAGGTCAATGTGTGATATGGTCAGTTCTCAGCAGGAAATGTCTGAGAAGGCAATATTTGATGCATTGAAGATGAAGCTAAAGGAAGGGTGAGACTCTGGGATATTAGAGATGCCAGAAATGTGAAACATCTGCTAAGAACAGTTGCTGACAACATATGGATGCAGCAGAAGAGAGTTGCTTCAAAGGTCATTGATACAGCATTGCTACTGTCCATGGTCATGAAGTTCACATCAAAATCCTCTGGATGTCGGGCTAGGAGTTACATGATGTAATGAAAATTCTACTGAGTTTCAACCTTCCTTTGGTTTGACTTTTTCTTGGTGGTCTCCGGTTATTCTGTTTTAGAGAGGCAATACTTAATCTGTAAAAGTATGTTACCAAAGTTTAACATTTTGAGAAATCATAATTAAGAGTCTGCTTTAAATTTCAAAGTAAAATTTCAGATTTTTTTCTTTTTATCTTTCTTTTTTTTATTAGATTTTTTTTATTTATTTACATTTCAAATGCTATGCCCTTTCCAGGTTTCTCCTCAGGAAACCCCCCATCCATGCATTCCTACCTCCCTGCCCTGGCATTCCCATACACAGGGGCATCAAGCCTTCATAGGACCAAGGGCTTCTCCTTCCATTGATGCCCACAGCCATCCTCTGCTACATATGCTGCTGAAGATATGGGTCCCTCCATGTGTACTCTATGGTTGGTGGTTTAGTCACTGGGAGCTCTGGGTGGTCTGGTTGGTTGATGTTGTTCTTCCTATAGGGTTGCAAATCCCTTCAGAACCTTCAGTCCTTTCTCTAACTCCTCCATTGGAAATACTGTGCTCAGTTCAAACATCTGCCTATGTATTTGTCAGTCTCTGAAAGATGTCAGTTCTTGCTGAAATGGTTATCATGTGTTGTATTTTCCAATTGTAATTTTGTTTTCTGAAAGAGCATCTCCAGTTCATAGCTATTAGTAGTTGTTTCTTATTCTTTAGTACTCTGAAATTTATTTTAACATACACCATTATGTGGTATAAAAGGGTTCTGCAAATAAAGCATGAAAAGACATATATTAATAAAATGGTTCCGAATAACAATTTCAGTCCTATATGTTGTTACCTTTCTATCTAAGTGAACTAAGGATCAGAAAGACAACAGCCACTTATTCCTTCATCTTTTCTTCCAATGCATACATACTTAAATAATACTTTGACTTATAAAAATTTGGGCCAGTTATTTGCTTTGTTTGACAAAATGTCATTTATTATATGGATTCTTTAACATGAAAATAATCAGCTTAACCCTTAATATAAATTACAAGATGAACAGTGGAATAAATTTTGGCTCTGTACAAGATAACCATTTGAAAAGACTATGTGAAGCTAAAGTGAAATTCTACAGTCATATGCAAATTTCATTGAAATACTGTTGTACACTGCCTATTGAAGTACAGGATATGTAAGGCAATTAAGAATAATGATTACATTTGAAGTATCAAAATGTAAACTGCACTGGACTCATAATTTATTGTGTGTAATTACAAGAATATTTATTCTACACCAGGACACTATATCTAAACCATTCTAACAAAAATTTTAATTTAAAATATAATAAGCATTTTAGATTAATCATACATAATTAAAGTAACTGCAAAAAAATTCTCTCTTCTTAATTAGGTATTTGCAAATTTGTACTTTCTGGTAAAAGTAATGACCCTTGATTACTGGTATCCTTTTCAAGGGTATATTTCTCCATTTAATTGATCCTATTTGTAATCATTCAAAGTCCCATGAGTACTAAGTTAAGTAAGAATTTGATTTGAAAGATGATACAAAATTAAATACTGCCACCATCACAATCATAGATTTATTGATCATATGACATTTAATACAAAAGATGTTAGATTAAAGGAAAAAATATAATTCTTCAATATGTAAATATTATTCCTATTAGAACATGTGTTGAATACAGATTGAGATGAAATTCAGTCTGTATAATGGTCTTACAAAGTTAGAGAATTAATCAGTTGCATAAAAGGAGAAATCTAACTTACTTGTGGGTGAGTAGGTGTTTAATTTATTATTTATATTTCTAGGTAGGTGTGTTTGTGTGTGAGTATCTTCATTTAACATATCCTATATTACCATATACTGAAGAAAATATGCTATAAATATACATATTAATATAATACATGCATATCTATGTGGGACCATGAAAGGTAGCTTGGTCCCTGGTTGAACTAAGGATTGAAGCCCCAGAAATCCAGAAAGGACAGTAGTTGCTTCACCTGCTTCCCAGGCACAAGCCCCCTGACACTAGCCTCAGCCCACCAAAGATTTATATCCATCAGTCATGGAAGGGCAATGCCTCAAGCCCCTCCATATATAGAGGACCTCTGGTCATGTAGGCTCAAGACAAAGCTCCATTTTAATGAGGCACCTAAAGTCCTGGAAGGCTTAGCCAATAAACTTTCCTTCCCAGACATTCCTCCCTGCAAAACAGTATTTAACCTCAGGCCCACCCTGAGAAGTGGGGTATGGTTTCACTCATCCACATTCTGCCATGACAATAAATGTCTGAAAACCATGCACTATCTCTCTATCTCCCCCCCCCCCCACACCAGTCTGTTGGGGAACCCTGGCAAAGGCCTTTGCCTACGGAGCCTCCATCTAATCTCCCATAGAAGGCTTCTCTGTGCCCCCAGCCATGACTGCCACCAAGCCAAGCTCAAGCCCACCAAGCCAAGCACTTACACCCTCCCACCCCACATGCTGCAGAACCAGCAAGAGATTCCTCCTTTCTCCCTGGCTCTGGGCTAGATCCAGCCTGTGAACTTCCACTCTATTCTCAGTTCTTCTGTGGCTTCCAGCGGTGCCTGGTTGTCTGAAAAACTGAGAACCAGGCAGTTCTGGCCTGGTTGCATGCCCAAAGACCATCCCCCCTAAACTAGCTCCAACTGTCCTGTACCTCAGACTGTGCTTTCCTAACTCTGGAGCAGTGTCTCAACAACATGGGGTAAGCACAGTCACTTCTCTGGTCCCGCTTCCCCAGGCAGCCAAGCCCTGTGGCTGAATGGACAAAGGACCCCATAACCCTACATAACACACACACACACACACACACACACACACACACACACACACACACACGTACACGCATTTATATAATCATAGCATTACTTAAAATATTGCCTAAGAATCTGATAGAATGTCTGCTGCTTCTGCTTCTGATTAATATTTTGAATTTTAAAGGTTTATTATACTTGTGAAGAAGTGACAGTGGCAGATACAAGTTTAAATAATCTTCCTTTGGAATTTGGTGGGATCTTCAGACAGAGAAGGAAAAAATATATTTGATTAAGGTCACGCCAGGATTAACTCTACATCTATGAAAGTGTATACTTCTATACCAAGGGATACTTAATACCCACACAAGACAGACAGAATCTTGGTTTTATGGTTTCACCTGAAAGACCCTCAAATACTCTTCTTAATAATTAATTCACCCCAGGAAGAGTGAAAGTTAATACAGCTGGGATTTGAGAGAGAGCGTTTTACATCCTTCAACTGCATACTCAGAAGAACTGTGTATGTTCATGTATTTTCATTGTAAGCCATGCATTTTCACCTAATCACAGTAATTATGTTGCTGTCCTTGCTTTCATCACCCTGTCCCCTTCTTTTATTCTCTTTTCTTATCTGTGTTTTTCTCTCTTTCACTAATGTTTGTGATTTTCTTCCTTCCATTCTTCCTTACTCCCTCCTTCCCTTTGTCTCACTCTGTCTCATTCTCTTTCCTTATTTCTAGCTTTCTCTCATCTAACATTCTGTGGTTTTTTTAATTACTTTATGGCTATACTAAGCTAATAATTCTGAAAATATTCCCAATTTTTCAATTTACATGGATATAGTTACTGCATGTTTGGCTATTGGAAAAAAATATTCACTAATTCTTTAATTAGATATTTATGCAGATTATAATAGAAAGCCTATGGTTTAAAATACCACTAAGGTTTAAGCCAGAATAATGTGTCCCAAGATTGGCAATAAACTTTCACACTCAAAAAAATATGTTTTAGTATTAGTAAAAGTCCCCTGACAACAAGTAATACAGAACTCAAATGTCCAATTCTTTTGGAAAAAGACCTTCAGCTGTTTGTATGTAGTGTATTTTACTATTAAAGGACTAATTATCCTTTCTTATAACTAATGTTGTATAATACATACGTGTTGTGGATAGCCCTGGGGCTTTGTATTTTGATACTAATTCTGTTCTCTGGGGAAGGGCTACGAACAAGGAAGGAGTCAGTACTCAGGTGACTTCTTGTGAACCTTCTCCCCACCTTAATTTATAAAATAAAGGTTAGAGCCAGTGATTGGGCAAGAGACAGGAAGGTGGAGCTGAAGTTTGGGAGAAGTAGGAGAAGTAAAAGGAGGAGAGGGGGACTACATGGGAGAAGGTAGAAGAAAAGGGGAGCAGAAGCATGTGGCCTGGAGAAACCTCAGGTTATAAGGGGTCACTTACATGGGGAAGAAGGTAGTGTGGTGGTAGATCTGCCCAATGTGCAGCTTGATTCATATTAATTGAGTTGTGTTTTCTTTTCCTTGGCTTATTTGGGTTGGAGATTTACCGAAACAAAATGGTGCCTAATGTATTTGATTAGAACTCATCTAACCTAAGATAAAAGTTCACTGCAGATTGAAAGCTGACTGTGTCTGAAGGGCCTATTGAGAACGGGAGAGAGGCTTCCTCCCCCAACCCCCAGACAGAGAGCTACAGTCAGGGTCAACACCCCAGCCTGGAGCTGAGCTTGAGCAGTGCTGTATAAGAATTGCAGGGACAGACACATGACCCTGGAACACAACTGCCTTTGAGGTAGTTTTGGGGCAAACATAGTGAACTGATCTGGGCATCTTTGCCTGGAAGTGTCTTTCTGTGTTCGCTTTCCTGTTGTTTCTCCTCCCTCCCATCTCCATCCTATTCTAGGACAGCCAGACTAGATTTCTGGACTACTTGCTGTAGGCTGCCTGATATCAGCACACAAGCACAAGCTGCCAACTGCAACCCAAGCAGGAATACAGAAGATATGGGTCTTTTTACACTCAGTCTCTCTCTGAGAACAAAGGTACAAAGGGTTCCAGAGCAGATAATACATTGGTACTTAAAGATGAGAAACACAATAAATGTCCTTTGGGCTTAATGTGACAATATTTTGAATGGTTTGACAGGAATAGATTTAAAGGTAATAGACAACTTACCATTTACTGGTATTGCAATATTTATTCTCTTGATTGAGTATGTCTTCTCAAAAGGCAGAGCCCTGGCCGGGGGGCAGGGGGTGGAGGAAAGGGTACTCATTGCATTAGAAAAGAGATTGCAAGTAACACTAGAACTAAATGTTCAGGATTTTATTGGTCAAAAGGAGCAAAGTCTAGAGAAAAATTTACTAAAACTAAAAAATCAAAATAAGGCAGATACTGCAATATTAGAATTACAAAATGTTATAAAAGTTTCTCATGAGTGTATAAATTCATAATTGTGTTAACTGTGAATAAAGACAATTACTTTCTTTCTTTCCCTTAGTTGTGACAAAACTTTCTTTCTTTCCATTCCTACCAGCAGACTCAAAGCCATCTAAAATGGAAAGAGGTGTCTGTGTTTTGGTATTTCTGACATTATCTTGTACTGAAATCTATACTTGTACTGACAATTTGATAGGAATAGGTATAGAGTGAGTAACCAAGGAAGTGAACCTCCCATAAATATACTCATTATTTAAAGAGAATTTTCTTTCCATTACTTTCTCTTAGAACACACACTTTTAACATTGAAAGTTGGAAACAAATTACTTTAGTCAGTTTCATTACCCAAGATGAAGGTAAATCTTCACATCTTAAAGGTTCTATACATATGAGCTGTGGGGTATGTGTATATATATAAAGTGGTAAAATAAATCAAATACTAAACTAATAAACTTTTATTTTGTATGTCATTCATTTTTCTGGAATATGGTCAAGAATGTAAGGACTCACTTGATGTATGTAGATTTGCAAAAATAATGTCTGTACTTAGATTTTTTTTGTATTGTTTAATTTTTTTAGTATTGACTAGTCTTGTAGAATATTGTCTTTGTGAAAGTAATTGATAAACTTTAGTTATATTTGGATCATATTTCTTGCAATAATATATGGCACATAGTAATAAGACATGGGGCTACTTGTTAAGCATACTTAAGTTACAGAATCACTGTGCTACACTTTTGTATTGGTCTTATACTAAAGTTAAGATATATTCAAGGTCAAGTCTTATGTCTTGAACCATAATTAAGGAAAAAACATGTTTCATTAGGTAAGCATGATATCAAGTTATTGTCCATAATGTAACACATGGTCATTGACATTGAAGAATGGACAAAGGGAGTTTACTAGAATGTCAGAACCCAGAGTAAATAAATATCATTTAACTCAGAATCTGAGAATAGACTTTATAAGAACTTCTAACAAAAACAGTAATAAGCTTAAATGAAGGTAGTAATTAAAGCTCCACATCTTAGTGAAAATATTCAAACCAAACAGCAATAATCTATGTACATTTAGTAAGCATAAGATGCAGGTGGTAGGTTTCCTGGATGGAATTATTCCTAAAGTATTTGATGATTTATAACAAGGTTAACTTTTCAATTGAAATAAATCTGTGGCCACACAAGTAGAAATTTTTGGTTTTATTGAGTGAGTGAGTGTGGGTGTGTGTGTGTGACATGTGCACAGATATGTTCTCTAGTGCTCAAGTAGCTGATAAATTACATGGAATAAATATAAGTAAAATAAGCATCACATTAATTACTGTTTCAAATAAGTCTTAAAAGTTGAAATAAATACTCTAGCACCAGGATAAGGTCTGATTTAAATGGGCTTTGGAAAAACTTTATGGAGAAAATAGAAGATTATTTAGAAGTTAGGAGGGATAAGTCCTTTCCAGATATAGTATAATTAAACAGATGGTTCTCTTTTCATTTTTGCCATATTTCTCCCTAAATGCAGAGAACAAACAGGTATACATATAGGCCTTAAGGGCACTTTTTGTTCTATGAGATTCTTGCCTTGCCAAGGCAATAGGTTTCAATAGAGCTGGTTCTGGAAAACTGATTGCCACTGAATGATAATTTGCTATGGTTACTACAGCTTACTATTCAATCAAAGCTGAACAGCCTAAAGGCAAAACTATAGAAGAGACAGAACTTTATTATAGTTAGTGAATTGAAAATGTCTGGATCATCTGTAGTCCTCTAATTTGTAAATATTTGATTCCATTGACATTTAAGACCAAATAATGTAAAAAACAAAAATTGGTCCTAAGATTCTCTTGGAGACCAAGTGTTACAGATTCTAGCTAGAATAGTGACTCCAAGAAGACCAATGTAATTGTATGATATTTAGGGATGTACATAAACTAAATATAGTAAGAAAAACCCAACCACAGTAGACTTGTAACAAGATAAAGAGACTGGCATCCATTATGACTGTTTTAGAAATTCTTACTAATTTACTCAGTGGCATAAAATAATTTGTCATATGATTTAGAAAGGTATTTAATTTTCAGAATGTGAAGTTTCTGTGACAGGACTCAGGTAGTAAAAGTGTAGATGGAGAAATCTACAAAAAATGTCAAAAAAGTAAGAGTGACCTGTCTGTGTAGTGTAAAGGACAGACTATCATCTATCTATCTATCATCTATCTATCTGTCTGTCTGTCTGTCTGTCTATCTATCTATCTATCTATCATCTATTTAACTAATTTGTCTATCTATAGACCCATTTATTTATTTATTTATTTATTTATTTATTTATTTACCTAAGTGTCGTTACTGTGAACATTAACTATGCATACAATTGTGAACTGAATGATGAAAATTTAAATTGTGAGAAAAATATGTCTTAGTTCCTTCTTTTGTTGTAAGAGTGACCTTTCTGTGTAGTGTACAGGACAGACTATCTATCTATCTATCTATCTATCTATCTATCTATCTACCTACCTATCTATCTATCTATCTATCTATCTAACTAATCTGTCTATCTATAGACCTATTTATTTATTTATTTACCTAGATGTAGTTACTTTGAACACTGACTATGCATACAATTGTGAACTGAATGATGAAAATTTGAATTTTGAGAATATTATGTCTTAGTTGCTTCTTTTGTTGTAGAAACAAAAATATCTGACCAAGACTTCTTAAGAAATAGGGGATATTTTGAATTACTGTTTAGAAGAAGTATCTGTTGGCAGACAACATATGCCATATGCCAGTAGGTGTCTAATATTGTTGGTCGTGTTGCATTCACAGTCAGGAAGAAGAAATAGATTAATGTTATTCTCCATTTTCTTATTTTTTGTATGTCTGGGACTCCACCTCAGTGAATTGTGACATCCATATTTACCATTTGTCTTTCTGCTTCAATCAAATCTGGAAAATTCCATCACAGTTTTGCCCTGAAATTTGTTTTTCTGGTTATTCAAAATCTCTACAAGTTGACAATGAAGATTAATGATCACAATTTCATCATTCTACTTTGACTAAATGGGTTAAAGCTACTTATTATGTATTCCAAAGTACTGTCAGACAAATGTGCACTATATCATGTGGAATCCAGAGAATTCCTAAGTGTGGAGTTGTTCACTTGGGAATGAATGTATTTTGGATGGCATATAATAAGATTGTTAATAAACAGTGACTGGGATAATGAGCCCTGATTATTAAGCCAGCATTTAGTAGAAAAATGATTAAATAATGAAGAAAACCTAAAACCAAACTAAGTTGGTCATAAATTACAGCATAGAATGTGGAAAGCAAGAGAATAAAATGTATCAAAGCAGGAGTTCTAAAGAGAACTGTTGCTGTGGATTTGGATTTGCCAAGACTGACAAGTTGCAAAGCAGTAGAAGATGTAGGTTTTTTATATATTATATGCAGTTGGATTATCATGGATACATGAAGATTATATGCAGCAATAAGGACTGAAGAGATTAAAGAAAGCAAAATTGGCAAATGATAAACTTTTAGATTTGGTGTAATGCACTGCAAGTAAATAAGGAAGAATTGGAATGTGATCTAAAGCAGAGGGCTTTATCATACTAAACATGTGTGTTTGTGTGAGTCGATTGCTGATATGATCATTTGGCTGTCTGAGTACTAAAATAATTAGTCAGAATATTTTGATTTTCATTTCCAAATACAGTTCTTTTTAGTCTTTCACACTTCCCCCTCAGTGTTCTTTATAGGGGATTATAGAGACTTAAATGGCCACATCCTGTAACCAGGCAGGACTTTCAGAGGAAAGAGGAGGACATCAATCCACCCACAAAACATTTAACCCAAGATTTTTCTTACATACAAAATATGCAGAAATAAAGATGGAACCGAGATTGAGGAAACAGCCAACCAATAACTGTCCCAACTTGAGACCCATTTCAGATAAGAGAGCCAACTGCACTATTAATGATATTCAGCTTTGTTTGCAGACAGAAACCTAGGATATCTCTGTCCTGAGAGGCTTCATCTAGCAATAGATTGTGGCAGATGTAGATACCCATAACCAAACATCAGACAAAGAGTGGGGGATAGAAGTGCACAAGTTGGAGGAGTCAAAGACACCACAAGAAGATGCAGACAAAATGAAATAACATGGGACCATGGGACCTCACAAAGCCTGGGCCACAAACAAGGAACATGAAGCAGCTGGACCTAGACTACCTACACATCATTAGCAAATATGCAGCTTGATGTTTCACTTGTCTCCCCTAAAAAAGCAGAATGGGGGCTGTCTCAATATCTGTTTTCTGACATTAGATCCCCTTACCTGAAAATTGGACTGCCTGCATGGGCCTCAGTGGGAAAGAATGTTACTAGACACGCTGAGAATAGATGCTCCAGAGAGGGTTGGTATGCAAGGGAGGGGGGGCTCCATTTCTCAGAGGAGAAGGGTTGGGAGAAATTTATAAGGGTATATTTTACCGGGAAGAGAGGAGGCATTGGGGCTGTAATCAGGATGTAAAGTTAATAAAAATGTTAAAATAAATAAGTAAATAAACAGAAATAAACAAAAAGAAAAATTTACATTTTTAAAAACCTATAATTCAGTGCTTTAAAATGTGAGAGGTGAGAACACTTGTTGAGAAGAATGTATACAAACTAGGTGTGTAAGACATTGAATGGTTCACATATGTACCTTGATCACATATATAAGTTTAAGTGATTGAGATGGATCACAGATATTATACACAACAATGTGGCATTCAAAACTTAAATCAGTAATGTATTGACGATCAGCTGAATGTAAAACTTGCAAATAACAAAGAAATCTTATATCAGTAGTTTTAGAAATACATGCATTTAAGATTGATAGAAAGGAAGGATTTATGAAGCATATATTTAGTTCTTCAATGTTTTGAGTATTTTTCTTTAATGTAGATTGAAATTCTCAATTGCAGACACAAGTATAAATTTATATTATATAAATATCAACATAAATTAATAGATAAATTACAGAGAGCAACTTAGAAATGAAAGAAAGATATTTAAGGATTTTTTTTTTTTTTTTGAGACAGGGTTTCTCTGTGTAGCCCTGGCTGTCCTGGAACTAACTTTGTAGATCAGGCTGGCTTCAAACTCAAACTCAGAAATCCACCTGTCTCTGCATCCCAAGTGCTGGGATTAAAGGTGTACACCATCACTGCCCGGCTTGATATTTAAGTTTTTTAATAAATATATTCAATTTGAAGTCATACTACTTCATGAAAATATAGTATTCTTAGTAGAATGCAAATGCATTCCTTATTACTGATGCAATAATGATGAATCCAGCAAATTTGGATTTTTCTCTTTTTTATGTTTGTTTGTTTGCTTTTTTCGGTTTAAAGAGTCAGACCCTCTGGAATTACTCTAGAAACAGATTTTTTGGGGCTAAAATTATATGCCGTAATTATTAAGTTTAGTTTAAGAAAACCTACCAAGGTCATTCCTGGATAAATAAATTGGTGTTGTAAATTTGAGGGAATAATTATGCCTTCAAAAAAGAAATCCTTCAGAACACATATTAAGAACATTGCTCTTTTGTTTAGCTGATGTGAAGAAGAATGACCTGTCAGCAAACACACTTTAGGCTATCTGAGTAAATTGATTTGTAGCATCTTATAGGAAACCAAATCTAATGTACTCAATATATAACACAAAGCTGTGTACATAGAAGTAACTTTTTAAAACAAGTGATAGTAGCAATTTATATTTATTGTTTTTTATTTTGTGTTATTAATAAAAATAGTACTTTAATACTTATGTATATGATAATCTTCTCTTATGATATAATTCAATTATTTTGTTGTTTCTGTAAGAAAACCTGGTGTACCATTTAATTATACCCATAGAATCTATATGTATCTAAATATGTATGTCCATACACATAGTCTCTGTTCAAGGAATTTAAGATAAATAAATCTCCAAGTTTAGCCTAATAAATAGAAGTATTGTTACTTATTTTTCTTCCAGTAAAGGTGTTTTAATATTCACAGTGGTTATATTTTAATCTCAGTATTAAAATACCAGCCAATCCTTAATCCAAGTATCTATCAAACATGGAAAACATTGATCTCTAAATGATTTGGCTTCTCTCTGAAATCATTACCTCAAATGCACAAATGTCTGTAATTGGCATATTTGCCCAGTGGTTTCTCATGTTAACATTTTGATTGACCTTGAAGATATTTTCCTGGGATTCTACCAACACTAGAAATTAGGGCACTATTATGTCTTTTATTTAACTCAGGAGATATTTAGACTTTGATCAATGCATTCATTACATGTATTGATTGATAATTATAATGCATTTCTTGCCAACCTCTCTGCCTCCCTCATTAATTGTCCTGCTGTATTCCAGAAACATTATTACTACATAATTGACATGCATTATGCCAAGAGTCTGATTATGTTTTTACACTCAGTTTGTGCTTAATTTTCCTTTTCCTGCAAAAAATTCTCAGCTTATATTTGTTGGAGCTTATTTGCCCTACTAATATGAGTCCTAGAAGTCATTTCATTATTTATGTGCCTGTCTGACTTTTTCTGAGTTCTTTACACATACATATTTTTAGAATATTATGACAGAGCCTTAATATGTTAGCCTTAGATATTCTAGGATTTCTGATACACACACACCTACACACACACACATGCAAATAAACACACAAAACACACACACACACACACACACACAAACCGAGGCTCAAGCAGAGCTCCTTGGGGCTAGAGTGATTGCTCCGTGGTTACAGTACATACCTATGCATGCAGAATGCCAGATTCTGTTCTTCTCAGCATATATAACCATGCAGTTTACAATCTACATCTCTAATTTTACAGCCACAATATTTGAAATCTTCTGACCTCTTGGATTTATGTGCACTTACCCTCTCTTCCCCAAATATACACATTATTATGTATAATAATAAAAATAATAATAATAATTATTTAAAATCATAATGCCTTTTCCATACTTCCATTAGTATACTGTCAAGGGAAACATCTCTAGATATTTGAGACTGTTCTTTATTTAATTTTTATTAGAATCCCTTCTCTTTTTTCCAGATTTTTAAAAGACTATGTATATTTTTGTGTGAGGATGCTTACATATGGTTTTGCATCCATGAGAGTGAATAACTCCAATGTTCATAGTCATCAAATGCCCCAGCTGTAATAGTAGTTATTTTAAAGCCATTCAATGTGGGTGATGGGAAATAAGAAGTCCTCTACAAGAAAAGGTATAATTGTTCTTTTTTAACAACTAAGTATCTAGACAATCAGTTAACTAATGGAAACACTCATTGATATTGCTATATGATTCATATATATATATATATGAATACATACATATATATGAATAATATATCATAAAGCAATATCAATGGGTGTTTCCATCAGTTAGCTGATTGTATAGATATATGAATATCATACATATGAATATATATGTATATATATACATATATTTGAATCATATAGGCATATGAATCAAAGATGATTAAATGCACCATTTCAACTTAATAATTTAATAATATCTGGATGATTGTGGTAATATTTTAGAAACTAAAAATACAGAGAAGTCATATTTTTACTCTCCCGCCCTCCTTCCTTTCCTCTCTGTTCCCCATCACTTTCATCCTTCTTTGATGCAAAGCTTTATGAAGCCCAGACTGTTCTTGAATACTTTACCATGTAGCTGAGAAAGGCTTTAAACCATAATCCTGTAACCTCACCTCCAATGTATTTATATTTTAGGCACATGTCTTGTCTTTCAACCAAATACCTTTTAATTATATATTTTGGCAAAAACACTTGGAAAATGAGGCATTAATTTGTTATTATCTAGAACTAGAGAGTGATACTACAGTTTTTATTATTCAAAATATTAATAATAATACTTCATAATTCTTTCAGTATAACATGATGTACTAGTGTAGGTTAACAATTTACATATTGCTTCCCTTCATGAAGAGTTTGTTGAATGTGGGATTCATAATCCATCCATTTATTCAATAATATTTGTACCCACATAGATTGTTAATGCTCCAGACCTCTGAGGACAACTAGATTTTACTTTTTAATCTTCTTAGTACATTTTCTCCACCTTCAACATTATGCATGTCTTCATTAATTAACATGATGATGTGTTTGAATCCAATGACTGTTAGATTCTAGACATTGCTCCTCCTGGCTCCTGAAACAAACATTTTGAGTCATAAAATACACAGTAAAAATAAAAAGTAGAATTTGGTAAAATTTGGAATAGGTCCAAATAAAATGCACATGCATCATTAGCATCATAAGATAGATGAATCAGAAGAATTTGAAGTGTTACAGCCATAGCTGTTGGAAGCAAAGACAATTAGTTGTAAGTGCTATTTGTTGAAAATTTTCCTTAACCCACCTATGTTGCAATATTATTTTTGTTTTATCTCATTACATGACTTTAATAGTTTCTTAATTAGAGTTGATCATTCCAATTTTATTGACAGTGCTACATGGAGGTTTAGTGCTTGCATATATTCTTATGTTTTCTTTGGTTTTATAGTCTTTGGTAAAGGATGTTTTGCTTTTCTTATTTTTATTTTTCCAGTTGACATTTTAAAGTAAGAAGGGACTTCAAAGGTAGACAGAAATTGAGTAAAGATTTTCATTTCATCTAAATTAAGGATAGTTTGAAATAAGCTTCATATTTATCTTCTATGATTTTTATCCTTCTGTTCTTATGTTTCTCATATTAATGACAGAATAGTAAAAACACTTTTATAAATATAAAGAAATTATGGACTTGGATGTAACTTAGTGAGTAATGGGTTTGTTGCACAGCATGAGAACTGGAGTTTGGCAACACAGCAGCCACATAGAAAGCTAAACATGATGGGATATACCTCTAATCCCAGTGCCAGAGAGACAGAGACTGTATAAATCTTTGGGCTTGTAAACTAGTTCCTCTAATCAATTGGCATGCCTTATATTTAGAGAGATGTCCTACATGTACAAATAAAGTAAAGAGTGATAGATACCAACCCCTGGCCTTCACATATAAGCATATACACATGATATTTACACCCATCTGTAAACGCACATACATAAAGCCATATACACATACTCCCACACATATGTATTACGTAGAATAGTTGATAAGGCCTAAATAATATTTATTGGTAATATTGAGCATAATTTTAAACCATGTAATATAAACATGAAATATTAATTGGGCATTTCTTTTATTTCTTATAAAATATTATTGTTGCTTATTCTTCTTTCATACAATACATTCCAACTGTTTACTTCCCTCTCTCCACTTCTCCCAGTTTCTCACATACCACTCCTCTCCCATAGTTCCACTGTTCTTATTTTCCCTTCAGAAAAGAGTAGGCCTCCCAATGATATCAAACAAACACAGCACGAAAAGTTGGAACAAGACTAGTCACAAGCTCTCATATCAAAGCTGTCCCCTCTTCCCATTGTTAGGAGTCACACATATACCTCAAGCTTAACAACTACGAAGTATTTTCCGAGGACCTGGCGTAGACTGATACAGGTTGATTGCTGCTTCAGTCTCTGTGAATAGCTTTAAGCCATGCTTAGTTGATTATGTGGACAGTGTTCTCCTTGTGTCCTTGAATACTCTGGTTCCTACAATCATTTCATGCACTCTTTTGTAAAGTTCCTCTAACTTTGAGTAAGGTACAGTTATCACCTGCCAAAGTAAGGCTCTCTGAAGATAAATGGCTTTGGCATTCATTTATAAGTATAGAAGAATATCATTAAGAATCTAAGATTTTTTTGCCAGTCCTGTTTGCTTCTATCCTAATTCTTTGAGCTTTCATTCCCTGACTATCAAGTGAATGTCAGGTATGGGCTCTCTCTTGTGTGCACCACAAATCAGACCAATGATTGTTTGGACACTCCTACAAGTTTTGCTGCACAATTACCCCAGCATATCTTGCAAACAGGCCAAATTGTAGGTCTAAGGTTCAGCAAGAATAGTGTTTCAAACCCACTAATAGAAGACTTGCCTTGTTAAAAGTTGTCTGGTTCAGGCTCTGTTTCCTTCATTCCTATGAGTCTTCATTATGGTCACTCTCTCAGATCTCAGCGAGTTTCACCACACCAGGTTTCCACTTCATTTCCAAAAGTAAAGCCCCACAAATTCTAAATATTTTTCCTGTACCTTCTCATTCCATCAGTGCTCCATCCCCAACCTCATTTTACCTGTTACAATTGCCACCCGTCCTACAGTACATCCAAAACTCTATTCCATTTTCCCTTACCAGGGAAATATGTTTATGGTCCCTAGAACCCTTCTTTTTATTTAGCTAGTCTGGGTCTCTGTATAGTACTTTTATTATCCTTTCCATTACTGTTAATATCCACTTATAAGTGAAAGTATATCATGTTTATCTTTTTGGATCTGTGTTACCTTATTCAGGATAATTATTTTTCTTCCAGGTTTCATCCATTTACCAACAAATTTCATGATGTCATTTTTTATTGGATATTTTCTTTATTACCATTTCAAATATTATCCCCATTCCTGATTTTGCACCTCCCCAGGAAACCCCCAATCCATACTAACCTGCTTCTATGAGGGTGCTCCCTCACCCATGCACCTACTCCTGACTCCCTGCCCTGGCATTCTCATACACTGGGATATCACGCCTTCACAGTACTCTGGACCTCTTCTTCCATTGATGCTCGAGAAGGCAATCCTCTGCTAAATATGCAGCTGGAGCCGTGGGTACCTACATGTGTACTTTTTGGTTGGTGGTTTAGTCTCTGGGAGCTCTGGGAGTTCTGTTTTGTGAATATTTTTGTTCTTCCTATGGGGTTGTAAACACCTATAGCCCCTTCAGCCTTTTCTCTAACACTTCCATTGACCTAATGCTCAATCTCATAGTTGACTGTGAGCATCCGCTTCTCTACTTCTCAGGCTCTGGCAGAGTCTCTCAAGGAGACAGCTATATGAGGCTCTTGTCAGCATGCACCTCTTGGCATTCACAATAGTTTCTGCGTTTGGTGACTATATATGGGATTTATCCCCACGTGGGGCAGTCTCTGGATGTTCGTTCCTTCAGGCTCTGCTTCACACTTTGTCTCCTTATTTGCTCCCATGAGAATTTTGATCCCCCATCTAAGAAGGACCAAAGTATCCACACATTGGTCTTCTATCTTCTTGAGTTTCATGTGGTCTGTGAACTGTATTTTGGGTATTCCAAGTTTTTGGGCTAATATCTACTTACTAGTTAGTGCAAACCATGTCTGTTCATTTGAGATTGGGTTACCTCACTCAAGATGATTTTTTTGTTGTTGTTGTTTTGTCCATTTTCTTAAGAATTACATGAAGTCATTGTTTTTAATAACTGAGAAGTATTCAATTGTTGAAATTTACCACATTTTCTGTATCCATTTCTTTTTTGAAGAAAATCTGGGTTCTTTCCAGTTTCTGGCTATTATAAATATGGCTGCTAAGAACATAGTGGCATATGTGTCCTTGTTATATGTTGGAGAATATTTTGGGTATATGCCCAGGAGTGATATAGCTGGGTCCTCAGGTAATGCTATGTCCAATTTTCTGAGAAACTGCCAGACTGATTCCAGAGTAGTTGAACCAGCTTGCACTCCCCCCCAACAATGGAGGAGTGTTCCTCTTTCTCCACATCTTTGCCAGCATATGATGTCACCTGAGTTTTTGATCTTAGCCATTCTGGCTGGTGTGAGGTGGAATTTTAGGGTTGTTTTGATTTGCATTTATCTGATAACTAAGGATGTTGACCATATATTTAGGTGCTTCTTGACCATTCCAGTTTCCTCAGTTGAGAATTCTTTGTTTATCTCTGTACCCAGTTTTTAATAGGGTTATTTGGATCTCTGGAATGTACCTTCTTGATTTCTTTTTATATATTGGATATTAGCCCTTTATCAGATGTAGAATTGGTAAAGGTCTTTCAACAAGCTGTTTGTTGCTGTTTTGTCCCATTGACAGTATACTTTGCCTTACAGAAGCTTTGGAATTTTATGAAGTACCATTTGTTGATTGTTGATCTTAGATCATAAGTCATTGGTATTCTGTTCAGGAAATTTTTCTCTGTTCCTATGTATTCAAGGCTCTCCTCCACATTCTCTTCTGTTTCAGTTTGTCTGGTTTTATGAGGAGGTCCTTGATTCACTTGGATGTGAGCTTTGTGAAAGGAGATAAGACTGCATTAATTTGCACTTTTCTACATGCTGACCTCTAGTTGGACCAGAACCATTAGTAGTAAACGCTGTCTTTTTTCCACTGGGTGGTTTTAGCACCTTTATCAAAGATCAAGTGGCCATAGGTGTGTGGGTTCATTTCTGGGTCTTCAATTCTATTCCATTCATCTGCCTGTCTGTCTCTGTACCAATACCATTCAGGTTGTAATCACTATTGCTCTGTAATATAGCTTGAGGTCAGTGATGGTGATTCCCCCAAAAGATCTTTAATTGTTGAGAATAGCTTTTGTTACCCTGGATTTTTTTGTTATTCCAAATGAATTTGCAAATTGCTCTTTGTAACTATAAGATTAATTGAGTTGTTATTTTGATGGGGATTGCATTGAATCTGTAGATTGCTTTTGGCAAGATGGCAATTTTTACTATATTAATGCTGCCAACCCATGAGCATGGGTGATCATTCCATCTTCTGAGATCTTTGATTTCTTTCTTCAGAGACTTGAATCTCTTGTCATAATGATCTTTCCCTTGCTTAGAGTCACACCAAGATACTTTATATTGTTTGTGACTATTGTTGAGGGTGTCATTTCCCTAATTTTTTTTCTCAGCTTGTTTATTTTTTGAGGGGAAGAAGGTTACTGATTTGTTTGAGTGAATTTTATATCCAGCCAACAGGCTGAAGTTGTTTATCAGGTTTTGGTATTCTCTGGTAGAATTTTCTGAGGTCACTAAAGTATACTACTATATCATCTTAACATAGTGATATTTTGAATTTTTGCTTTCCAATTTGTATCTCTTTGCCTTGGATTTCTTGTTCAGTTCCTCTGCCTAAGTACCATATTGTAAGTAGGGAGAGATTGGGCACCTTTGTCTAGTCCCTGATTTTAATGGAATGGCTTCAAGTTTCTCTCCTTTTAGTTTTATGTTGGCTACTGCTTTGCTGGATATTGCTTTTGATATTTTTATGTATGGGCCTTAAATTCATGATCTTTCTATGACTTTTATTATAAAGGGTATTGAATTTTGTCAAATGCTTTCTCAGCATCTAAATAAATGATACATTTTTGAGTATTTTATATAGTGGATTATGTTGATGGATTTTGTGTTTGAACCATTTCTGCATCCCTCAGATCAAGCCTACTTGATTATAATAGATGATTTTTTAAATTTGTTCTTGGATTTGGTTAGAATTTTGTTGAATCAATATTCATAAGTGAAATAGTTCTGAAGTTGTCTTTTTTTTGTTGGGTGTTTGTGCTGTATATGTATAAGCATAACTGTGACTTCGGAGAACGAATTTGGTATTGTTCCTTTTATTTCCTTTTTATGGAATATTTTGAGGAGTATTGGTATTAGGTCTTCTTTGAAGGTGATAGAATTCTGCATTATCCCATCTGGTGCTGGGCTTTTTGTGGTTGGGAGACTGTTAATGACTGCTTCTATTTCTTTAGGGGCTTTATCTGATGGTTTATCTGATCTTTATTTAAATTTCCTACTTGATATCTTTCTAGAAAATTGCTCATTTCATCCAGATTTTCCAGTTTTGTTGGGTATAAGCTTTTTAAGTAGGATATGATGATATTTATGAATTCCCTCGGTTTCTGTTTTCTCACTTTTCATTCCAGATTTTTTAATTTGGATACTATTTCTGTACCCTCTGGGTAAGAGTTGATATATCGTGTTGATTTGCTCAAAGAACCAGCTTCTAATTTTGTTGATTCTTTGTATAGTTCTTTTTGTTTCTACTTGGTGGATTTTAGCATTATGTTTAATTATTTCCTGCCATCTACTTCTCTTTTAGGTGTTTTTGCTTCTTTTTGTTCTAGAGCTATGAGGTGTGCAGTCAAGCTGCTACTATAAGCTTTCTCCAGTTTTTTTTTTTTTTTTTTTTTTTTGGAGGCACTTAGAGCTATGAGTTTTACTCTTAGCACTGCTTTCATTATTTCCCATAAGTTTGGGTATGCTGTGCCTTTGATTTCAGTAAATTCTAGAAAAAAAACCTTTAATTTCTTTCTTTATTTCTGCCTTGACCAATGTATTATTGATTAAACTATTGTTCAGCATCTATGTGTATGTGAACTTTCCATTGTTTTCATTATTGAAGTCCAGCCTTAATCCTTGGTGATCTGATAGAATGCATGGAATTATTTCAGTCTTCTTCTATCTGTTGAGGCCTGTTTTGTGAGCAATTATATGGTCAATTTTGGAGAAGGTACCATGAGGTACTTTAAAAATGAAAGATATATTATTTTGTATTAGGACGAAATGCTCAATAGATATCTATAAAATCCATTTGTTTTATAACTTTTGTAAGTTGTACTTTGTCTCTGTTTAGTTTCTGTTTGCATGATCTGTCCACTGAGGATAGTGGGATGTTGAAGTCTCCCACTATTATTGTGTGAGTTGCAATGTGTACTTTGAACATTAGTAAAATTTCTTTTATCAATGTGATTACCTTTGCATTTGGAGCATAGATATTCAGAACTGAGAGTTCATCTTGGTAGATTTTTTTTCTTTGACATTTATGAAGAGACCTTCCTTATTTTTTTGATAACTTTTAGTTGAAAGTTGATTTTATTTGATATAAGAATGGCTACCCCATCTTGTTTCTTGGGACCATTTGCTTGCAAAAATTTTTCCAGCCATTTCCTCTAAGGTAGTACCTGTCCTTTTCACTGAGGTGCATTTCCTGTATGCAGCAAAATACTGGGTCCTATTGACGTATCCAGTCTGTCTATTTTTTAAAAAAAAAACAAAACAGGGAATTGAATACATTAACATTAACAGATATTAAGAAAAACTGATTGTTACTTCCTGTTATTTTTGTTGTTAGAAGTGGAATTACCTTTGTGTGGCTTTCTTCTTGATTACTTTCTTGAATTTTTTAGGGTGTAGTTTCCCTCCTTGTGTTGGTATCTTGTGTAGTGCTGGACTTGTGGAAAGGTATTGTGTAAATTTGTTTTTGTCATGGAATATTTTGGTTTCTCCATCAATGTTAACTAAGAGTTTTTCTGGGTATGGTAACCTGGGCTAACATTTGTGGTCTCTTAGGGTCTGTATGACATCTGCCCAGGATCTTATGGCTTTTACATTCTCTGGTGGGAAGACAGGAGTAATTCTGACAGGTCTGTGTTTATATGTTACTGGACATTTTCCCTGTACCGCTTTTAATTTTTTTCATTGTTTTGTGGATTTCATATTTTTATTATTATATGACAGGAGAAATTTCTTTTCTGGCCCAATCTATTTGGAGTTCTGCAGGCTTCTTTTATGTTCATGGGCATCTCTTTCTTTAGTTAAGGGAAGTTTACTTCTATAATTTTGTTAAAGATATTTACAGGCCCATTAAGTTCAGAATCTTCACTCTATTCTATACCTTCTGTCCTTTGGTTTGGTCTTTTCATTGTGTTCTCAATTTCCTGGATGTTTTGAGTTAGGAGCTTTATTCATTTTGCATTTCCTTGACTATTGTTTCAATGTTTTCTATGGTCTCTTCTGCACCTGACAGTCTTTCTTCTATCTCTTGTATAATTTTCTTGATGCTTGCATCTTTGACTTCTGATCTCTTCCCTCAGTTTTCTACCTCTAGGGTTGTCTCCTTCTGTGATTTCTTTATTGTTTCTATTTCCATTTTTAGAACCTGGATGGTTTTGTTCAATTTCTTCAACTTTTTTGGTTATATTTTCATGTAATTCTTTAAGGATTTTTATGTTTCTCTTTAAGAGCTTCAACCTGTTTTCCTGTATTCTTCTGTATTTCTTTTAGGGAGTTTTGTATTTCCTTCTTAAATTCCTCTATCATAATCATCATGAGAAGTGATTTTAAATATGAATTGTTAGTTTCCAGTTTGATGGTTTATCCAGGACTTGCTGTGGTGGGAGAACTGGCTAGTCTTGTTTTCTGTTGCTCATGTTCTTGCAGTTGCCTCTTGACATTTTGTTATCTCTACTGGTATCTGCCCTTGCAGTCTCTGCCTGGAGCATGTCCCTACGATATTCCTGGTTTTGCCAGAACTCTTCAGAGTCCAGCTGCCTCTGTGATTCTGAAATTGTATAGTTCTTTGATCCTAAGATCCTGGGTGTTTCAGAGTTTCTGGGAGTCAATTACTTCTGGAATCCTGAAATCTGTGTGTAACCAACTTTCTGAGATCTGGTTGTGTCAAAACTCCTGGGAATTATGCTTTCTCTGTGGTGGATGTAGAGCCAGAGCCCTGGGTTTGCTCTGGGCAGAGGTACAAGCTGGCAGGAACCAGTACCTCTTGCTGGGCAGGGGTGTGGTGTTTCCCTGGTTACCCTGGGTTGCCAGTTATGCTGGTCTTTGGGAAATATGTTGTTGCCTCAGCTGTGATCTTGAGTGTGTCAGTTCTTCCATGCTCCTGGGTGTGTACAATCTCTTCAAAGTCGAGCTTGGTCTCTGATTATGTGATCATGTGATCCTAGGTGTTTTAGAACACGTGGGAGTAGAGCTTCCTCTAGGTGTTGTGAGAGTGGGAGCAGAGAGAGCACCGAAGGTCTGCTCTATCTTTTTTTTCAATAATAGCTGAGGAATAATCTATTTTGTAAATATATCTTTACCTGTTCTTAGGTTGAGAGACATCTAGGTTTTGTCCAGTTGCTGGCAGTTATTAACAAAGCAACTATAAAATAGATGAGCAACTCTTCCTGTGGTAGGACAGGACTTTTTTTTTTTTTTTTTTGTATAAATGTGGTAAAGCAGAGTCTTTGTTTATATCTATTCTCTCAATTTGTTCAAGAACAACCATAATGATTTCCATAGCAGCTGTTCAAGTATGAACACCCATCATCATGGACGAGTGTTCCCTTTGCCCATCACTCTTACCAGCATGAGATGTCACTTGTGTTATTGATCTTAGCCATTCTAACAGGTATAAGAGAGAATTGCACAGGGAAATAGAAGAAGCCATTAAAAACCTCCCCTCCAAAAAAAAAAAAAAAAGCAAGCCCAGGGCCAGATGATCATAGTGCAGAATTCTACCAGACCTTCAAAGAAGACATGATATCAATATTCGCCAAACTATTCCATATAATAGAAAGAGAAGGAACACAACCCTACTCATTCTATGAAACCAAAATACCTAAACCACACAAAGACTCAACCAATAAAGAGAACTTCAGACCAATGTTGTTTATGACTATTGAGGCAAAAATACTCAATAAAATTCTTGCAAGCAGAATCCTAGAGCACATCAAAAGCATCATTCACCATGATCAAGTAGGCTTCATACCAGGGATGCAGGATTGGTTCAGTATACAAAAATCCATTAATATAATCCAGTGTATGAACAAGCTCAAAGAAAAAAATCACATGATCATCTCCTTAGATGCAGAAAAAGCATTTGACAAATACAACACACCTTAATGTTAAAAATATTGGAGAAATTTAAGACCCATACCTAAACATAATAGAAGCAATTTACTACAAACCAACAGCCAATATCAAATAAAATAGAGACACACGTGAAGCAATCCTATTAAAATTGGGGACAAGATAAAAATGCCACTCTCCCCATATCTATTCAGTATAGTACTCAAAGTGCTAGCTAGAACAATAAGATAACAAAAAGACATCAAGGGGATACAAATTGACAAAGAAGAAATAAAGGTATTGCTATTTGCTGATGATACGATAGTATACATAAGCAACCCTAAAATTTCTAGCAGAGAATTTCTCTAGCTGATAAACAACTTCAGCAAAGTAGCTGGATATAAAAATTAAATCAAATAAATCAGTAGTCTTCCTTTATATTAGTGATAAACATGCTGAGAAAGAATTTAGGGAAATAACTCCTTTCACAATAGCCACAAATAATATAAAATATCTTAGGTAACGCTAACCAAACAAGTGAAAGGCCTATATGACAATAATTTCAAGTCTTTCAAGAAAGAATTCAAAGATCTCAGAATATGTAGACATCTCCTATGCTCATGGATAAGCAGAATTACTATAGTAAAAATTGCCCTCCAACCAATGACAATCTACATAATCAATATAATCATCATCAAAATCCCAACACAATTCTTCAAAGACATGGAAAGGGCAATTCTCAAATTCATCAGGAAAGGCAAAACAAACAAACAAAAACAAAAAAACAAAAACAGAACAGAACAGAAAATCGAAAACAATACATAACAACAAAGGAACCAGTGGGGAAATCACTGTCCCTGACCTCAAGCTTAACTACAGAATAATAGTCATAAAAACTGCATGGTATTGGTACACAGACAAAACATTGATCACTGGAATAGAATCTAAGACCCAGAAACAAAAGTACACACTTACAGACACTTGATCTTTGTGAAAGACCCTAACAATATACAATGGAAAAAAATAAAGTATCCTAAAAAATGGAGCTTGTATAACTGGCTGTCTTTAAGTAGAAAAATGAAAACAGATCCATATTTGTCACTTTGCACAATGCTCAAGTCCAAGAGGGTCAAGGACCTCAACATAAAACTAGATACACTGAATCTAATAGAAGAAAAAGTGGGACAGAGCCTTGAATTCAGTGACACAGGGGGAAATTTTCTAAACAGAACTCTAACGCACATGCCCAAGAAAAAAAGAATTTATAAATGAGACCTCAGGAAATATTCTGTAAGGCAAAGTACATAGTCAATAAGACAAATCAGCAACTTACAAAATGGAAAAAAAATCTTCACTAACTCCACATACAATAGAAGGCTATTATCCAAAATACATAAAGAACTCAAGAAGCTATCCACCAAAAAAACCAAACAATTCAGTCCAAAAAAAAAAAGGGGGAGAGGGATAAAACTAAACAGAATTCACAGCAGAGGAATCTCGAATGACTGAAGAGCACCTGAAGACATGTTCAAAGTCCTTGGTGTTCAGAGAAATGCAAATCAAAAGACCCTGAGATTCCACCCTACACCAATCAGAATGGCTAAGGTCAAAACCTCAGGTGACAACACATGTTGGCTAAGATGTGGAAAAGGAGGAACACTCCTCCATTGCTGTTGGGATTTCAAACTTGTAGTCTGGAAATTAATCTGGAGGTTCCTCATAAAATTGGAAATAGATCTACCTGAACATCCAGCAATACCACTTTTGGGAATATACCCAAAAGATGCCCCATCATGCCATAGGGGCACATGTACCCAGGTTCTGGCTATCACAAATAAAGCTGTGATGAACATAGTTGAACATGGGTTTCTATGGCATGATGGGGCATCTTTTGGGTATATTCCCAAAAGTGGTATTGCTGGGTCTTTAGGTAGATTTTCAGGTAGATATTTCAAATTTTCTGAGGAACTTCCAGACTGATTTCCAGAGTGGTTGTTCCAGTTTGCATGCTGCCAGCAATGGAGGAGTGTTCCTATTTTTCCACATCTTAGTCAACATGTGTTGTCACCTAAAGTTTTGATCTTAGCCATTCTGATTGATGTAAGGTAGAATCTCAGGTTCATTTTTATTTGTTTTTCTCCCATCACTGGTGACTTTGAGCATGTCTTCGGGTGCTTTTCAGCCATTTGAGATTCCTCTGTTTAGTTCATTACCCCATTTTGTGATTGAGTTGTTTGCTTTTTTTTTTTTTTTTTTTTTTTTTTTTTTTTTTTTTTTTTTTTTTTTGGTGCATAGCTTCCTGAGTTCTTTATGTATTTTGCATATTAGCTCTCTGTTGGATGTGAGGTTAGTGAAGATTATTTTTCACTCTGTAGGTTGTTGATTTGTCTTATTGACTATGTCCTTTGCCTTACAGAAGATTTCCAATCTCATGAAATCCCATTTATTAATTCTTGTTTTTAGAGCATAAGCCATTGGAGTTCTGTTTAGGAAATCCATTCTTAATTGATGATGGTCTGATAAGATACAGGAGGTTACTTCATATTGCTTGTATCTGTTAAAACTTGCTTAATAATCTGTTTTGAGTCTGTAATCAATTTCCAAGAAAGTTCCTTGAAGTTCTGAGAAGTTATATTCTTTTGTATACTTACATCTGATATCTCCAGTATTTCTCTGCTTGGTTCATGTCTGGATAACTATTTCATTTGTGAGAGTGGGGTGTTGAAATTTCTTTTAAAATTCTGGGTATCATTTTGTTCAGGGCATATATGTAAAGAATTGAAATGTCATCTAGGAGTAAGTTTTCTTTGATGGGTGTAAAGTGTCCTTCCATGTCTCCTTTGATTAATTTGTTTGAGGTCTGTTTTCTTAGACATTTGAATGGTTAAACTAGCTTGCTTCTTTGGTTCATTTGCTTATAAAATCTATTCAAGCACTTTTCTTTGATGTAATGGCGGTCTTTGATGCTCTAGTGTGTTTATTTGGATGTAGCAGCAAGATGTATCCTCTTTTGGCATTCATTTTGTAAGCTTGTGTCTTTTTATAAAGGAATTGAGTCCATTGAAATTGAGAGATATCAATAAGCGAAGATACTAATTCCAGTTATTTTACTGTTGTTGTTTTGAAGATGGCATTGGTGGTGGTGTGTGTGCATGTGTTTTCCATCTTTTGGTTTTGCTTCTGTTAGATAAATTTCTGTGTTTTTTTCAGTGTAGTTAAACTTCTTGGGATGGAGTTTTTCTTCTAGCTTTTATCCTCTTTAGGGATGGATTTGTAGAGAGATACTTTTAAAAATTGACTTTATCATTAATATCTTCATATCTACATTGAAGTTGATAGAAAGTGTTGTTAGGTAGAGTAGTGTGGGCTAGCATATTTGGTCTCATAAAGTCTGCAGCACACATTCTTTTTTTTATATATTAGATATTTTATTTATTTATATTTCAAATGTGATCCCCTTTTCTGCTTTCCCCTCTGGAAATTCCCTATCCCATTCTCCCTCCCTCTATCTGACATACCTACTCTTACCTCACCACCCTGGCATACCCCTACACTGGGGCATCAATCCTTCACAGGATCAAAGGCCTCTCCTCCCATTGATGCCCAATGAGGCCATCCTCTGTTACATATGTGGCTGGAGCCACTGGTCCCTACATGTGTACTCTTTGCTAGGTGGTTTAGTCTCTGGGAGTTCTTGGGGGGGGTGTTATGGTTGGTTGACATTGTTGTTATTTTAATGGGGTTGCAAAACCCTTTAGCGCCTTCGGTCCTTTCTGTAACTCTTCCATTGGGGACCCTAGTCACCAGAGATGCTCTCCACTGATTTTCACTCCCAGAAGGTCTGGGAACTTCACTTCTTGTCTTGTATTATTGGTCAAGAATTCATGATTGGGACATTCATAGGCTCTAGGTTTGAACATGTTATGGTTGAGGAAGTTTGAGTATGCTTGGCATAAGGAGTGGCAGTATAAGGAGGTTTAACCTTGTTGGAGTAGATGTGGCATTATTAGAGGAAGTATATCACTGTTGAGCTGGGCTTGGCATGTTCCTCCTAGCAGCCTGAAAGACAGTTTTTCCTGGTTGCCTTCCAATCAAGATGCTGAATTCTCAGTTCCTTCATGAGCACTATGTCTACCTGTATGCTTCTGACCATGATAATATTGGACTGAATTTCTGACCCTTTAAACCAGCCCTAAATAAGCATTGTCCTTTATAACAGTTGCTTCGGACATGATATTTCTTCACAGCAAGAGGACTGAGTCCACCAGAGCTAGGATCATTTTATGAAAAACTGTAGATTCACAGTTTGGGAGATAAATTTCTGTTTCCAAGAACTGAAAAAATTCCAAAATAAGCCAATTCCAAATGGGAAAAATCCCTCATGGAAAGCCAATCAGAAAGCTGCCCCACCATCTTTCCTGAGTCAACCTCATAGTCATCCAATCAGCAGTTGTAGAAGCTGCCTCACTACCTTGTATGAACCAAGCATAGTGAATCAGCAAAAGTCCCACAAATCCCCCAGAGCCTTAACAAATCACAGACAGAGATATCTCTGCAGATAGAGCTAACCAATTAATGGAAAGAAATGTAAAAGTCATCCACTCCTACCCTAAAAGGCTTTAAATGGACCCTTCAAAGTCCACACATCTGTCTTATATTTCAACATGGTAGACTGCTACATGCTAGTTTTCTACAGAATAAACATTCTATGCTGTTACATATTGTTTTAGTCTGTAGCATTATTCTTTTTAAATCATGGACTTATATATTCAGGGGCTCATATTCGATTTGTTGAAGTACACTGACCCTAATAGTTGAGCTTTTTTTTTTTTTTCATCTTTTCTGGTTAGTCAGTACATGTACCCAGTAGTCTACCATCTTTTCCATTTCTGTTTTTTTATATAATGCTTAATATGGATGCCGAGAGGGAAAATTTTGACTTGAATTTTATCTTGTCACCCAACCAGGGTCTATAGAGGATGCTCCCAAATCCCTTCAAGGAGAACTTGCTAGTTCTTCTCTGTTTACTGTATCTGGTGTAGGTTTGTGGGCCTTCCATGAACAGGAAGGGAGACCTTCTGAAACAGCCTTCTGGTTTTGTTTTTGTTGTTTGTTTGTTTGGTTTTTTGTTTCTCCTGGGGACATAGTTATGTACCTGTATGTATGTATTCTGCTTGTGATTTTGTATTCTTGTACAAGTTTTCTTTGATTCCTGAAATAAGACAAGTGCTGAGCTTCCCACTGAGCTTAGTCCCAAACCATTTTATGGACTTCCTCAGAGTCATGGAAGACTCAAGTCTGGCTCTTCATCCTAGCAAAGTAATCATCTTTTGCAGTAATGAATAGCCTACGTATATAATAGGATGGCCTGAGGAGGGAAATTTTCATTTCCCCACAATCTATAGAGTTACTGTTTATGATGCTTAGGACCACCAGGACCAAGTACCATATATCAGAACATGACAATACTTGAAGAAGCCTCCTGTTTGGTTTAAAACTCATTTTGTCACCACCCATGTTACTCCCTGTACATTCAAAGCACATTCAAAATTAATTTTGGCTGATTTCTTGATTGTGATTAATCATGAATTCGTCTGCGACATCTGTCTTTGTTTTTAATTATGACATGCATCATAACCTGCCAATTTCCTCCACTTAAGCATATGTCCTTGAAAGTCTGTCCTAGCCTGAAGAAAGTGTCATTAGTCAAACATAGATACTGTATACCATAAATTCAACATGTAAGGATTTGCGGTCTGTTGGGTTAAAGTAGTGTGAGTCCCAGGACTCTGGCGTCTGGAGGAGACAAAATGCGGGAAGTTTGACTGCACTCACCCCGTGGTACCTCTGGGCATTGTGGTGAGAAGCCTAGAGACACTGCTTGAGGGTGGGGGAGCACAGCCTGTGGTCCTGAGGATTTCACAAAATGGTTTCATCTAGTTCTGAAGCTCTTGCGCATCCTACGTGCTGCTAGATGTGGCAGAATTGCTGAAAATGGAGTGGAGGCTGGGGGTGGGGGAGCTGAATCTAACCCGGGGTCAAGGCGAAAAAGGCAGGGAAGAGCCAGGCTCGGGGGGACCGAATCTTTGGCTTCTCTGGGGCTAGCTGGCTTGGTTTGGTAGAGACCATGGCTAGGAGCACTGAGAGGCCTTCTGCAGAAAACTAGACACAGCTCTTTAGAGGAAGGCCTGCTCCATTGTGCCCTACAGCAGATCCCAATAAAGAGAGACAGTCCGTGGTTTTAGTGTGTTTATTGTCATAGTGGAGAGTAGTGATGAGTGAAACAATACCTCACTTTCTTAGGGCAAGCTTGAGGTTAAAATACCTTTTACAGGGAGGAGTAGCTGGCTGGGAAGAGGAGTTTACTGGCTAAGCCTCTAGGTACCTCATTAAAATGAAGATGTCTGGAGGCTACGTGACCATAACTCTAACTGTGGAGCTTGGGGCATTCATTGCCCTTATGTGATGTGACTGATAGACAAAGTCCTATGGGGAGCTGCAGCCTTGTGTCAGGAGCCTGGGGCCCAGGAGCATGGCAAAATGCCTACCATCCCTTGTGTGGTTATTGTCTTTTGGGGAACCTCTACAGGGTCCCTGGGGTTTTAAACCTTAGCTCAACCAGGCATTCTCATTGTGATATCTTGCTTTACTTTTATGCTTCTGCTTCACCTTATTAAATTAGGTATTTGACATATTGAATGATTATGACTCTGATAAACGAATTGTTTATCATTGCTGGAAACCATGACAAATAGCTTAATAAATTTTCCTAAATCTAAGAAAATTTCCATAGATAATTAATAAAATTAAAAATTAATACTCTTTGGTGAATAAAAGAAATTACACTTCAATTTACATGTTTTATATATTTATATATGATAACTTTTATTCTGTCAATAATTAAAGAAACTTCAGAAATATAGTTACCAATTTATGTGTTATTTTGAAATAATTATGCTAGTCTTTTTACAAATTTGAATATTATAACCACAATCTGTCATACATTCTGCATTTTATAGATTCCTATATACTATGATTGAGGTAACCTTTTCTCCTATGAGCTTCATTCCATGATAGTATATCTGTAAGCATATAATAATAAGTACAAAATAATATACAGACATAACTGTAGAAGACTAAATGTAGAACATCTGGAGACCTTTGAAGCAAGAAAAATATCTGTTATATTCAAAGATGGGGAGATAAATATAAACAGCTTTGAGGGAAAACTTTATTCTAACAAAATTACTATGTTCAGAGCCTCTTGAAGGAGAAACATATTTGGAAGATTCAGAGATTTTGCCTGGTGGTGGTATCCTTAAATGAGACTCCAACCACACAATTTTCAGGATGTACAGTGTAAGACAGACAACGTATTTTTCCTAGTAAAACCAAGTAATATTTTGAGGGATGGAAATGAAGATTTCTGCCATTTAAGAGATAAAATGTAAGATTAGTAAGTCTATATCTGTTTGTGTTGTTCTAGTTGAGTACCTAATAACTAAGTGAAAACTTAAAAAGTAAATAATAGAAACTACACATCGGAATGCTAGAATACATAAATGAACAAACTTAAAATAAGTGAAATGTCTAGAATATTCCAAGTTTCTGGTTGTATAAAAGTGGACATTTAAGTGACAAGAGTTTTTGTTTGTTTTGTTTTGTTGTTGGTTTTGTTTGTTTGTTTGTTTGAATATGCTTACCTTCTAGACTACTTATGAGAAAGAAACACTAAGTTAGTGCCTTGGTCAATCAAATATAAATATAGGAAACGCAAAGGCGAGTTTCTTTTTCATGAATTTTATTTCAAACTGCTTAGTGGGCGAAACAAATAAATGATAGAGCTAAAATAATAATAAAGTGCCCTAACAAGGCAACATTTAAGGAAAAAACAAACACTATAAGGAAGGGGTTTGGTAACAATTGACAGTTAATAAATATTTGGCTGTAAATAGTCTTCACAGTAAATTAGCTCATATTAGCATATAATGCCATACATGGTTGAGAGACTGAACTTTGCACTGACATCATCTAGAATTCTAAATTAAATAACAACTTAAAGCATAAAGTAGTTCAAACTTAGCCACTCTATAATACACACATAATCAGAATATTCTGGCTTCACTAGGTAGTTTACCTGTCAACCATTTATTTATTTTTTTTTTTTGGTTTTTATTTAAAAATTGAATAAGAGTAAAATACATTATATTCTTCATTTTTATGAGGATTCCAAAACAAAGCAGAAAGTTGTTGCTAGAAACTGTAGACAGGGAGACAAAAAAACTATGTAATAGGAACAGATTTTTAGAGAGGTAGGAAACTGGGTATAAGTGATCTTTACACTGGTACTCACTATTGTAAATGTAACAAATTATCATGAGTTTGAATCATACATTTACAAAGTTAAAATGTTAAATGTTATCATAATATAAACCTTTAAGACACAGTCAGCTTGAACACAATGTTAAATTAATTTCCTGTGCAATGAACAACTGAATCATTATTACAGAGAAGTGAAGTGAGCTGTGAAACAGTATGTTGCACACTGGTTAATGAAGTAAAAGTTAACCATGATGCTATATTTATACTTCTAAAGAGTGAGGAATAGATGAATCATAAAACGTGTGTTGTGCAATCATGAAGATCTGAGTTTGGAGATCCAGCAATTACAGAAAAACTAGGTTTATGGTAGTTGAGCCTGTAATAATAGGCTTGGGAGAAAGGAAGACAGAAAAAAGAATTTGTGAGTTCCAAGCTCTGTGAGAGACATTTTCAAAAAACAAAAATAAACAAACAAAAACATCAAACTAAAACAAATAAGTAACATAACATAAGTAGAGAGTAATAGAGGAAACGCTGGAATTCTTTCTTTGTCTCACTGTATCTCTGCCTCTCTCTCATCATAATTTATTCACAAACATATATAGGACTTGTTTCCTAACAATTTAAACTATAACCAAGGAGTGACTAGGAAAGGTAATGAAGTGCAAGTTATACTTCACTGGTTTACTGTTGTTTCCCAGTATTTGTATTTGACCTAGGTTAGGAGTCTCTGAGAGGAGGACAGGAGAAGTGTTGGTGGGAGTTTTGTTGCGGTTTTCACATCATGAATACATTTTCCCCAATACAGGAAAAATTAATACTTAAGCTTAACATAAAAATGTGGCAGTTTGTAAAATTAGATTAAAGTTAATCATTAAATTTTAAACAAATTTTTGAGTATCATCTAGTCTGGTACAGTGAAATCTGTGTAATTTGCACATCCATTTATTCATAAGTATTCTATTATGTGACCATTCAGACAAATTTATTTCTTTTATGTAATAAAAACAGAAAGGATAGATAGTCTATAAATGTCACTGGCAGACAAAACTAGTGAAGATGAGATTATTTTTTGATAGTCATGTATTTTTTTCAGGAAGGCTCCAGTGTGACTTTAATTTTTTCAATGCCTACTTTTAATGAGGGTCCATAGATTCTTTAATCTCCCTTCTACCCCACCACCCACCAGAGGTAGTGGAAAAGAAAGGATAATGTGGAAGTGGACCTGTTTCAAAATTGTTCTTTGGAGCAAATCCCATCTGTGTTGTCAGGAAATCCGCAGTTCTGTCCACAAGCCAGCCCCATTTTCTACAGCAAAGCACTTACAGAAATTGTGGTTTTGCTGTCATTATTACACTTTTCAAATATGACAATGTCTGTGTTTCACTCAAATAGCAATAGGAAAAGTTGAGCCACATGTGTTTAAAGATTTGTAAGAGGTTATCCTCATAAGACTTGGTTATGATTTGGTCTCTATAAACCAAAATTCATTTATTTCACCATGACAGCATCCTGTATCTAGAAGAAAGTTGCTGACCAAAACAATCTTTGTTTCCATTTATATGACACTGACTTGGAAATATAATGTACTTATGTGTAAAAAACGTATGAGTAGGTATGTATGTAGGTGGTTCCTCGAAACAGGGCCACCCCTCCTAGTATAATAGTGACAGTTATTCCCTTTACATTCCTGGTTTTCCTAATCATCTAGAACATCCCTACTCTGTTTCTCTTTATTCTAGGAGGCAGCATTCTTTGTTGCTTCAGGCAGAAGAAGAAAGAGAGCAGTGGTATTAAAATAAAGCACTCCAATATCTATTTTATTACGTGCCTATTCATCACTAGAACAAATTCCCTTAGCTCTCTTCTAATCAGAAGGGAGAAATTTCCTTTTGTACTTGACTGATTCTCCTACTTGAAACGTCTAGCTGACTGCTCTCCAACATTCTCTCCAGATACACAGTTGAAGTCTTG
The DNA here is from genome assembly GCA_019843965.1 of Rhynchomys soricoides. Lineage (NCBI taxonomy): Eukaryota > Metazoa > Chordata > Mammalia > Rodentia > Muridae > Rhynchomys > Rhynchomys soricoides. Next base: position 6,272,310 of record JADRCH010000226.1, on the reverse strand, counting down.
AGGTAGAACTGAAGTTCACTCTTTTACACTTCACCAGAAATCTTCTGTTTTTTCTATACACATCATTTTCAAGCTATATGAAATTTGGACAATAAATTTAAAGAAGCATTGGTAGATAATTTTCTTCTTATTTGGAAAATGTTAGATTCAGAAGGGTAAATTTTGCACATTTTCTTATGTGTATAGATGCTATTGAAATATACACATACATATGAACTGAAAGCAGAAAGAATGCATAGGATCAATGGCAAGGGAGCTTGGTGAGGAAAAACATGAGCAAATACAGTAACAATCACCTGTGAATATATAACAGAGAAACCTGTCATTTTGTGCACATAATACAATTTTAGAAATCACAAAATGACATTTACACATTCTCAAATTTTTAAGTATTTTAAGACTTATCCTATAATTATTTGAGTATAAATTACATATCTGCTAATATAATCATAAAACTCATTATGATCACTATCAATGTTTATTGTGTACTTGCCGTTTATAAGATCGTGTAACAACTATTTCATAGTACTTTCTCTCCCACTTTTCCTGTTTTCTGCCTCTGTCTCTTCAGTCATATATATGAACATATGTATATTTCTGTGCACACACACATATATAATGGGGTTTAATAAATTTCATGTCCATATATGCCAATCTAGCTCAACAAATCATTATGTACTGAATACTGTCAACATATAATAAATAAGTAAATAGAATTTCAATGTTCTACAGCCTGACCAAGGTAGAGTTAGTTTAAATATTTTTTTAAGCTTTAAGAAAAATAACTGACTCAAGTGAACCTAAACTGTACCAAATATCTAGTTTGTACATCTAAATAAATATTTCTTAATTTTGCATGTTAATACACAGAAGAATATTTGCATGAGTCAGTTCTGTCACGTGGATTACAGTACTGAGCTCTGTTTTTTTTCAGACTTGCTTGCACATCCTCACATCAGAGCTCTGCCAGTGTCTCCAATATATTTATATTTACATGTATCACTCAATCACAAAATTCATGGTATATATACACAAAAAATATTTAATACATAAAGCAATAAGAAATTTGAACTCACATAAATAAAAGCAATATTGAAATACGAAAAATTTGAAAGGCATATGAGAAATTATATTTAATGTTCAATGATAATGACTCAAAACATTTTTAAAATTTTTTGGTATCTGATTAATTGGTCTAGAATCTACACATTACACTAAAATATAATCTCTTCCCAAAAGGATGTAGACACAGAAGTAGTTTGGAAGCTACAACTCAGTAAAAATGGAAAAACCTTTTGTTTAAACCAAGCATTTGATACTGAGACTGTATAGCTTTGATCTCCACTTAATAAATCAAGTTAGGATCACAGATCACCTTTTCAGAACATAGGAAAGACGATCTGGAAAAGTAAGCTCTGTTTCTGTAATTTATAGTGTAAGAAATTTGCAGCCACCTGCCTAGCTGTACCAACCATGCAGGGATTATTGGCCTTCACACACTTTGGTCACCTGTCTCCTTAGGGATCTTATGGCAGTTTTGTAAAACCTAAGCTGCTTTAATCACCTGTTTTTCTTTTTCCTTGTTATGGATTAGATATATTTTGCTTAAATATATCGTGGAAGTAAAGAAATAACTGCCAGTAAAGCAGAATCTCTAAAACCATTCATTTGATTTGCCTTTCACAAAAGTTTTTAAAGTCTATCAACAGACATAGATTTCTTGAATATGCTTCAGAACATTTCTATTGAATAAGGAATGGCAGTTTACATGTTGCTAGTAATCAAAAAAACTGGTTGCAACTTCCAATTCTTCACACTCCGTAATGATTATATGATACCTTTGGCCTTGATGAAATCCTCAGTGCCTTGCCAGTTACCATTTATGCCATTTGTGAGAGAAAAGAAGCAATTCACCTTCAGATTTAGACATCAGAAAACAAGCCCAGTGATACCAAGGAAGGTTGCTTGAGACATTTAAACTTGATTGAATGTAAGAACTCAAAATCAAACTATTCACTTTGCTCACTTTTGCTTTGCTATTGATTCCTTACTGAAATACTGTGGGACTTTTGAGTCCTGCTTATAGTTTAATAATGATGATGTAGAAAGGTCTGTGTAGTATAAGGCTGTTGGTCTGTTTGCTGGGGAAGTCCCTCACCTCACCCACCTAACTATGGCCTCTCTCCACATCACTCTGACAACTCTACCTCTCTGTATTTCTCTAATTCAAGCTTCTACCTCTCTGCCTCTTCTGTTACTCTCTGCCAGCTTCAACCACATGCACTTTTATACTCAAACACCAAACTTCTTTCTCATACAAAAAAAAAAAAAAATTACGTAATGGAAGAGATTCCTCTTTCATGGCTTTGCCTTCCTGCCTTCAAGGAGTGAATAAAATTTATATATTCTGCCAATCTGGAGCCACTGGCACATCAATTACAAGTTGAGAATACAGGGGCATACTTAATAATAGGTTTGCCCTTGGGTTATCCCAGTACTGAATATATAGTAATTCTCAAGGGAGGCTAAATAGGAACTAGGTAAGTCTGCCTTATTCATTTACTAGTGAGTCATAAACAAATAAAATATCAAGTAATTTTTAATGGCTTTATTATCAAAAATTCTCATATTTTCTATTTAACAAGTCTTGGAGTTCAGACAATGTATCTACATTTTAATGAACATATGCTATATTATCCTAAATACAGGTTACTTCTTTCTCTTTGGTCTATTGGCCTTAGTTGATATATGAAAACAACTAATACGTGATGAAAACACTAAGTGAAATAGGCTGAATTTTTGTCACCTGGGAAATAGAGTAAAAGTATGTTTTGATGTATGTAAATTGCTGAACATAAGTTTTTACTTAAAGCATTCTTTATTTATCCATACAAACACACATGTTCAAATATTTCAAATGTTCATAGACAGACTGCGTGGAATAAGGGTGTTAAGAGTATCATACTAAGTATCCTATTAAGAAGGAAGCTTCAATTTGCTCATTTAAAGCTGGAAGCAATAATTTTCATGTAATATATGTAATATGAACTATATTACACTTCATGGTGCCTACATGTATGACGCACATTGGGACACAGGTAGCAAAATAGAAAAAATTTATACACATGTGTATATAATTTCCATTTCTACAGAAATTTAATTCTTTTTAAATAAAAATATTTTTCAGGAATCCTCTGGATTGGGTTGACTAAGATCAAAAGCATTAAGTACCATTTAATTTGACAGCATACTTGTTTCTACCTATAATAATGTGTATTGAGTGTTAGAGAAGTAAACCAAATGAGATGAAACAAGACATGAAAAGCCTGCATGCTGAATGACGGATTGAATGAGATTTGTAGCTAAACAACTCATGTATGCTTGGTTTCTTCATCTATAAAGTGAGACAAACTATTCTTTCCTATCAAAAATTATTGTTCTGAAAATCAAGCTTATTTTACTGATGTAGATGATTTGGAGGTTTTTATATAAATTTGCTTTATAAATTTCTCTTGTCTCATTAATAAATCATAATCTTCTAGCAGAGAAAAAGAACACCATTTATCTTATACAGTAGTGAGAAAATGGAATTTGGACCAATGTAAAGTTCTTCGAGGAGTAAGGGCTTTTATTATCTTTAACAGATTATTTTTAAGGGTTTAAATTTCTGGCATACATTTTTCAATGGAATATTATAATAACATAATAACTGACATGACAAAATATTTACTAAGTATGAATTAAAAATAAAGCAAGGCAATGTTTTAAAATTACTTTAAAACCGTAATTGTTCTGTTTCAGAAAGTTAGAAGTGATATTAGAAGAAAGGAATAAAAATGGGAGTATGTTTTAATTAATTAATTATTTAATTAATTACAAGTTAGTTTCTGTGGATCCTTCAATATACTATGTATCTTCACTTTTGAATATTTCATGTTTTTATTTAATTTAGTTATGTCAAGTTGTAGTTGGAGGAAATTAAGATATATCTAACATAACTAGAAGTAAAAAAAAAGTCTCTGTTCCAGAACAAGGTTGAGTGTGTATATTAGGAATGGAAGTTCTGTGTATGGGTTTTTATTGCCACATTTTGCATTGTCTAGAAAGATGGATAATGACTGTGAAGTCTCAATTGCTACAAATTCTTCTTGATAATGTAGCTGAATTAATATAAAACAATCACCTTTTAAAAAATTTAAGTGTAGATTTTGTGATGTGGATTTAGAATTATATCTGTAGATAAAACAGGCAATTATTCCTACAATTCTATGGGTAGAAACAACAAAATAATGTTATAAAACATTGAATTGAGCTTATATGGAGTTGCAAAAAATAATTAGATCAGCTGCAGAGAGGCTGCAATTTTCAGGGTGTTTGCTAAGGGTAAAACTCACTGGAAATGTGAGATTTAATGTAAATACATTAAACATTTTGAGATTAAAGTGTATTTATGTCCTATTCCTTAATTTTCCTCTATCTAAAAACTTACCATATTCCACCACCATTCTCTTTTTTAATTTCATGTCCTCTGATGTTATTACTCCTTATGGCATGCATTTTCTTATATAGATTATATTCATAAATATAAACTGTTCAGTCTGTGTAATCTTACTTATACTGTATTCTCAGGAAAGTCATTTGGCATTGAAAAAAGATTTGTCAAATTATTGACCATTCAGTATGTCTAAGACCTACAGGTCATATAAGGCCCAAGATAATTGTTAAAAATTAACAATAAAGGTATATACATATTTTTAAAATTATACATTTTTGTAATTTCTTTTTGCAATGTATTTTCACACCCATCCCCCACACCCCCATACACACACACACACACACACACACACACAAGCATATGAAGTAGTTTGATCATTTATTACCTATTATCCTATTTCTCCTCTTACATTCCTACTAAATTATTCTTCAATACAAGATCCCTCTTAACTACTATAATGTATGTTGTCTTTTTATTCACCTTAATTTTTTCCTTTTTTGGTACTGAGTTTGATTAGAATTTTTGTATGTGCATGAATTATTACTCATTTAAACAAGAGCAATACAGTAATGACTATGCCAATGGCAAATATGATTCCTTCTGTCCTGAGAACATAAATTATCTATAGCTCCTCTGAGAGGTAGAGCTGGTTCCCCTCATTCAAGATGGTTTGAAGATATACTCTGTTTTGAGCATGTTTTGTGCAGCTAGCCACAGTTACTGTGAGTTTATAAATACATCATTCAAGCATGCCATGTCTAGAAGACAAGTTTCCAATCCTACTGATCCCTCAGTTCTTCCATTCTTTCTCTACCCTTGTTCATGATATTCAGTGAGACTTAGATGTGATGACGCACACCTTATTTTGGAGCAGTCAAACACTGAACATTCAGAAATCTTATCACTTTGACCTGTTAGGATTCTCTGTCCTCTGCCAGCCATTGCAAAATGAAGTTTTGGTGACTAAGGCTAAGAACAGCACAAAGTATTCCCACTAATATAAGAAACAATAGGACATTCAGCTTCACCAGTTGTTTTCAATATTACAGTAGAAGTTGTAGCTAAGGCAGGAAAACAAAGGAAACAAGTGAAAGAAACTCAAAGTAGTATATCAAAAATCTAAAGCATTTTGTAGATGATAGAGAAGATTTTTAAAAGACTTATCCACAAAATATTTGTAGCTGAAAAAGAGTTTCAACAAAGTGGCAGGATACAAAACCTTCAAAATTCAAAAATTAGTGACAGTACTTAAAAGATGCTGTAGCAGGTAAGAATGCTTTTCTTTAAATCTGAGTTTGATTTTGTCTGATGGGAGAACAAATGTCAATCATAAAAGTTGTTCTCTAACTAACATATATATGCACATATGCACGCTTCCAACACACACGAAAGAAATATATGTTTAATTCAATAGTATTCCTTTGTACTAACAAACATGCTAAGGAGGAAATCTGAAATAGAAGAGAAATTAAAAACATGAATAAAGAAAGATCTCACAGGCTCATGGATTAGACAAACCAATATTATGAAAATGTCTACCTTACTTTTAAAGTACCTATAAAATTGTATAAAATTTCGATTAAAACTCTATGGCATTCTTCACAAATATGAACAAAAACTTTTCAAGTACATATGGATCTACTAAAGACATTGGAGGGTGGAAGCAATATAAAACAATGAGAATTGGGTCAATGTGGTGGTATTAATATGCACAATCTTGGCACAAGAACTGAAATAGAAAAAAAAAAAAAGAAAGGTCAGATATAGGCACATACAGCCATGGTTGCCAGATTTTTTTTTAAGGTAACAAATTCATGGAAAAAAAGACAGTTGCTTCAAAAAATGGTTCAGGAAATAATAGGGTATGTATTTTCTGATGATGAGTTGAAGAGATATAGGTAGCAAAAGCAGGCTCACTGAGAAGGTGGCTTCTTGACTCTACCCGGCTAAACATTCATCACCGGTCACAGCTCTACAGGTTTATTGATAGTTAAAAATCACAATCAAGTTATTAGAGAAAATTTGCATAGATAAACCCAGTCAATATTTTATCTTCTGTCTTGTACCTATAATAAATCATTAGTTCCCTTTTTATTTCTTTTGGTTAGTGGTTTTACAACTTCTTGGAATGTGCTCTGAGTAGTAGAAAATATGGTTACTACCTAGAAGCAATTAACTGTGACACATGGGAACTGGCAGAGTTCTCATTGCAGTTTTAATTATCTGAAAAGTACCTAATAGCAGTCCCACTATTAAAGAGCTTAATAAATATTTTTATATTTTTAGGAATTCTTATTAAGAATTAAGAAATCTTCTATTTCTGTATACAGCATCCATACAGGACAATATATCTTCGTAGATCTGCAATGATCTGCTCAAAAGGGTGGGCTAATACCTAGTTGTTATTATTCATGTTTAATAATAACAGGAAAAACATAATAGTAGCAAGAATATTTCTTAAAATAATATTCCGCTGGGACTTGCCTATTGGAGTTCTGCCATAATGGTTAATCTAAGGTGGTCATCTCAGGGAGATCACCTGCTAGTTATTATCTTGTCCTATGATGGCTCCTGACAAATAAGTATCAGTGTGTGTGTGAAACCAGGTGTTGAACAGGGCAACCACTAGAAAGACCCAGACACCTGGCATGTGAGAAGCTCACAAGACCCAATGGGGGTGACATTAGCTGAAATATCCAACAATGGGAAAATAGAACCTAAAGAGATCACCTTCAATATATAGACATGGCCACCAGTGGAGGGATGGGGCCACTCACCCATCTCAAAATTTTTAACTGATAACTGTCCCTGTCTAGAGAAAATGTGGGGACAAAGATGGAGCAAAGACTGAAGGAAAGGTTATCCAGAGACTGCCCCACCTTGAGATCAATCCCATCTACAGACACCTAACCCCTACAGTTTTGATGATGCCGAGACATGCTTGCAGACAGGAGCCTGGTATGGCTGTACTCTAAGACATTCTGCCAGCACCTGACAGTAGCAGATACTCAGAGCCAATCACTGGACTGAGACCAGAGACCCCAATGTACGAGTTGGGAGACGGAATGAAGGAGCTTAAATGTTACAATACCCCACCTGAAGAATAACAATGTCAACTAACCGGACCCACAGTGCTCCAGGGACAAACCACCAACTAAATAGTATATGAGTAGTTTCTTGGCTCCAGTTACATATGTAGCTGAGGACTGCTGTATCTGGCATCAATGGGAGGGGAAGTGCTTCATCCAGTGGAGGCTTGTTGCCTCTGTGACGGAGGATAATAGAGGGGTGAGCTGGGAGTTGGTGGGCGGAAGGGAGGGACTACCCTCTTAAAGTCAAATGTTAGGCAGAATGGGGACCAGGGTCTGTGGATTGGAGGCCAGGAAAGGGAGAACATTTGAAATATAATAAAATAAATAAATAAAAACAGCAGCAATAATAATAATAATAGAAAGTATAGAGGGGTGAGTTGTGCACAGTCCCCAAACTTTCATTGTCTGGCTCTTGGCTTGCTCTACCATCCCTAGCAGCCTTACAGGACTCCAGGATCATCCTCCTACTCCTTTGAGGCCTGCAGTGGGGCCTACAGAACAACCAGTTTGCAACCCTCCTAAGCTAATTCCATGCTACTATGGTCTGCTCGAGTTACAGACAGCAAAGCTGTATCTGCCTTTCCAAGGAGTACTGCTGGCATCAGGATGATCCATCCAACAACAGAGTCAACCAGAAAGCCAATGAACAGACTTTAAACAATAAACAAGAGACAGAACAAGATGGCACCACCTGCTATACAGCTACAGCAAGCACTGGATATCCAAACATAGCTGAAGGATAAGAAGATAACCTTAATTCCAATCTTATAATGATGATTGGGGCCTTTAAAGAGGAAATGAAAGAATCCTGTAAAGAAATCTAGGAAAAATACAATCAAACAGGTGAGGAAAATGAATAAAGCTATTTAAGACCTGGTGATGAAAATATAAGCAAAAACCAAAAACATAAACAAACAACAATGACAAAAATCCCACAAACTGAGTCAATCTTTGAGATAGAAAAACTAGGACTCTGTTAAAAGACCAAAACTAAAAAAATATGAACAAAAGGAGTGGATTTCATGTTCATAGTCACAGAAAATGTTTTCAACAAAATCCTAGAAGAAAATTTCCCTAACCTAAGAAAAGAGATGTATGTATGCATATGAGAAGCTTGTTGAAGAACAAACTGATTGGACTAGAAAAGAAAATCTTCCCAGCACATTATAATGAAAATAGTATCTCTGTATAAGTCAAAGAAAGAATACTGAAATCTGTACAGGAAAAAAAGGCCTAGAAACATATAAAGGCAGACCTCTCAGAATTATACCTAACTTCTTGAGACTCTAAAAATTAAAAGGGATTGGGAAGATGTCTTGTAGACCCTATGACATGACAAATATTAGTCCAGACTACTGTACTCAGGAAAAATTTTCATGACCCTAGCTGGAGAAAACAAAATATTACATGACAAAGCCTAATTTAAATGATAACTTTCCATTAATCCAGCCCTACAGAGAACACTCGAAGGAAAACTCCAACAGAAGGGTAACTAAATGGAAGAAAACACATGAAAGATAAATTCATACCAAAAATCAAAGAAGAGAATAACTAACACACACACACACACACACACACACACACACACACACACATCAACACCAACATCAAAATAACAGGAATTGACAGTCTTTGGTCCATAATATTTCTCAACATTGATGGATTCAATTCCCTAATTAAAAAGACAGGTTAACAGAGTGGATACATAAATAAAATCCATCATTCTTCTGTATACAAGAAGCATGCATCAGTAACAGAGATAGACATTACCTCAGTGTAAAGGGTTGGAAAATGTTTTGACCAACAAACAAACCAAAGAATCAAGGTAGAGTATCCATTCTAATATAATAATAATAATAATAATAATAAGAAGAAGAAGAAGAAGAAGAAGAAGAAGAAGAAGAAGAAGAAGAAAAAGAAGAAGAAGAAGAAATAGACTTTAACTCAAAAGTAGTCACAAAGGTGGGAAAGGACACTTCATTCTCAAAAAAGAAAAAATCAAGGAAGATAAAGTCTCAATTCTGAACATCTAAGCCACAAACGAAATGGCACACACATTCCTAAAAGAAAGATTACTAAAGCTTAAAACATACACAAGAACATAAACATTAATCTTGGGAGTCTTCAACAATACACTCTCACCAATGGACAAGTCATGAAAACAGAAGCAAAACAGAGAAATAATGAAACTAACAGAAGTTATGGTTATATTGAACCTAAGAGATATCTATAGAATCATTCACCCAAATGCAAAAGAAATTACCTTCTTCTCAACACCTCTTTGATCTGTCTTTAAATTTGATCATGTATTCAGTCACAAAGCAATCCTTATCAGATACAAGGAAATAACTTTTCCATCTTATCAGATCACTACGATTAAAGGTGGAATTCAACAGCAACAGAAACAAGAGTAAACCTACATATTCATGGACAAGTCTGTACAATAATCATTGTGTTAAAAAGGAAATAAAGAAGAAAATTAAAGACTTTTTGGGATTCAATGAATACAAAGGCACAGCATACCCAATCCTATGGTACACAATGAAAGTCCAGCTAAGTTCTTAGCACTAACTGACTTCATAAATAAACTGTGAAGCTCTCATACTAGTAATTAATTACATACCTGAAAGCTTTTGAACAAACAAACAAAACAGAAAAAAAAATTAAATAAACCTAAAAGCAGTAAATGGGAGGAAATAATGAAATTCATGATTGAAATTAATAAATTTAAAAAAGAGAAACAATTCAAAGAATGAGCAAAACCAAGAGCTGGTTCTTTGAGAAAATCGACAAGATAGAAAAACCTTTAGAGAATTTTTTCTTAAAAAGGCAAAGAAATTATTCAACTTAACAAAGGAAGAAATCAAAAGGGAAATGTATCAATGACCCTGAGAAATCCAAAGAATCACTAGGTACTTCACCAAATTGAAAATCTAAATAAAATGGGACAATTTCTGGATAGATTTCCACCTTTTAAAGTTAAATCAAGATTGGATAAGCAATCTAAACAGTTCTACTTTATGAAAATAAAAGCAGTCATTCAAAGTGTCCAAAGCACTTTCTCCCTAAATGTCCATGGACAGTTAGGTTAGCACACAATTTTATAGACTTTCAAAGAGCTAATACCAATACTCTTCAAACTATTCAAAAAATAGAGACAGAAAGACCACTGTAAAAGACATTCTAGTAGACCTGAATCACCCTGATATATAAACAACAAAAAGTCCCAAGTCAGGAAGAAAATTTCAGACCAATTTTCCTTTTGAACATTGATGTAAAAATGCTCAACAAAATACTCACAAACCAATTCCAAGAGCACATCAAAAACATCTTATATCATGATCAAGTAGGTTTCCTCTGAGGGATGCAGGTGTGACTCAATATATGAAAATCCATCAACATAATCTAAAATATAAACAACTAAAAGAAATAAAAGACATGATAATCTGAATAAATGTTGTACAACAAGCCAATATTTAGCATCACATGAGCTGGACAAAAATGTCAAACATTTCTACTAAAATCACTGACAATATTACCCATCCTTTCCTTAACTCTTCATTATAGTTCTTGAAATTCTAGCCAAAGCAATAAGACAACTAGCGAAGATCATGAGGGTATAAATTGGAAAATAAAAAGTCAAAGTATCACTATTCACAGATGATATGATAGTATATATAAATAACCCTAAATTTATAATAGAGAATACCTACAGCTAATAATCTCCTTCAGCACAGACACTGGATGCAGGATAGAGTCAAAAAACAAAATCAGCAGCCCTCCAGCATACAAATTATACATGTGCTGAGCAAGAAATCGGAAAAACATAATATTCACAAAAAACACCATTAAAATAAAATATCTTGTGTAGCTCTTACCAAGCACATGAAATATTCATGTGAGAAGAACTACAAGTCTCTGAAGAAAAGACTGAGGAAGATATTGAAAGATGGAAAGATCTCCCATGTTCATGGATCAGTAGAATAATAAAAAAACAAAAGGCCATTTTACCAAAAGCAATCTATAGGTTCAATGCAATTCCTATCAAAATTTCAAGACAATTCTTCACAGAACTAGAGGGAACAATTTTCAACTTCCTGTGGAAAAATAAAAAATCCAGGCTAGCTTAAAAAATAAACTGTACAATAAAAGAACATCTAGAGGTATCACTATCCCTGATTTTAAGCTATATTATGCATCAACAGTAATAAAATGTAACAAAATGCCATAGCATTAATATAGGAACAGAAGGATCAATAGAATCAAATTGAAGACCATGAAATAAACCCCTACTACTATGGATATATGGATATATGACAAAAAAGGCAAAAAACAAACAATGGAAAAAAGAAAGCATTTTCAACAAATGCTGCTGGTCAAACTGAATATCTGCATGTAGAAAAATGCAAATAGTCCCATACTTATCATGCTACAAAAAAAAAATTATGTCAGAGTGGAATAAAGTCATCAACATAAAACTGGATAAACTAAATCTAATATAAGAGAAATTAGGGATTGCCTTGAACACATTTGTAAAGAAGACAACTTCCTGAAAGAACACCAATAGTTCAGGCACTAAGAGCAACAATTAATAAATGGGAACTCATGAAACTGATAAGATTTTGTAAACTTGTCCATCAATGGGAAAAATGGCAGCCTGCAGCCTATAAACTGGGAAATAATTTTCAGCAACTATATATATATATATATGATGTTAGACAACAACAAACCATATAACCCAATTAAAAAGTGAGGAATATGCCTAAACAGAGAATTCTCAACAGAAGACTATGCAATAGCTAATAATCACTTAAAAAAATTTTCAATATCATTAGTTATCAGATAAATGCAAATGAAAATGACTGATGTTCCACCTGATATACATCAGAGTGGATAATATAAAAAATAAATAAATAAACTTAAGTGATATATATGCTGCTGAGTAGGTAGAGCAAAGAGACCCTACTTCATTGGTGGTTAGATTGCAAACATGTACAACCACTCTTAAAATCAATTTGGTGATTTCTTAGGAAATTGCAAACAATTGAATAATTGTCCTAGCGTAAGACCTTGGTATATCATCCCTGGGCATATACCCAAAGGGTGCTTCATTATAGCACAAGAGCACATGCTCCACTGTGTTCATAACAGAAACTGGAAAACAACCTAGGGATCCCTCAATCAAAGAATGGATAAGATGTGGCTTATTTATACCCTCAAATGCTATGCAGCTATTAAAAACAAGGATATTATAAAATTTTCAGGCAAATGGATGAAATTACAAAATATCCATTTGCCTAAGAATTTCATGAATTTATCATTTTTAATAGCTGAGTAGTACTCTATTGTGTAAATGTACCACATTTTCTATATCCATTCCTCTGTTGAAGGACATCTGGGTTCTTTCCAGCTTCTGGCCATTATAAATAAGGCTGCTATGAACAGAGTAGAGCATGTGTCCTTGTTATATTTTGGAGAATCTTTAGGGTATATGCTCAGGAGTTGAATAGCTGGGTCATCAGGTAATACTATGTCCAGTTTTTTTGATTTCCTGAGAGGTTGTGCCAGCTTGCAATCCCTCAAAAAATGGAGGAGTGCTCCTCTTTCTTCTCCTCCTCAGCATCTTCTGCCACCTGAGTTTTTGATCTTAGCCATTCTGACTGATAAGTAAAATTTTAGGGTTGTTTCGATTTGCATTTCCCTGATGACTAAGGAAATTAAACATTTCTTTAGATGCTTTTCAGCCATTCAATATTCCTCAGTTGAGAATTGTTTGTTTAACTCTGTTATTTGATTCTCTGGAGTCTCGCTTCTTGAGTTCTTTGTATATATTGAATTTATGAAATTCTTAGGGCAATGGATGGAGCTAGAAAATATTGTGAGTGAGGTAGCTCAATCACAAAAGAACACACATGGTATGTACTCACTGATAAGAGTATATTAGCCCAAAACCTCCAAAAATACCCAAGATACAATTAACAGGCCACATGAACCTTAAGAAGAAGGAAGACCAAAATGTGGGTATTTTGCTCCTTCTTAGAAAGGGGAACAGAATATTCACTGGAGCAAATAAGGAGAGAAAGTGATGAGCAGGGACTGAAAGGACAGGTCATCCAGAGACTGCCCCACCTGGGGATCCTTTCTGTACAGTCACCAAACCCTGACACTATTGTGGATGCCAAGAAGTGCTTGCTGAAAGGAGCCTGATATAGCTGTCTCCTGAGAAGCTCTGCCAGTGTCTTACAATTACAGAGGTGGATGCTCGCAGCCAACCATTGGACTGAGTGTGGAGTTCCCAATGGAGGAGCTAGGGAAAGGTTTGCAACCACATAGGAAGAACAAAAATATCAACCAACCAGACCCCCTAGAGCTCCCAGGAACTAAGCCACCAATCAAGTAGTACACATGGAAGGACTCATGGCTCCAGGCACATATGTAGCAGAGGATCAGTGGAAGGAGAGGTCCTTGGTCCTAAGAAGGCTAGATAGATGCCCCAGTGTATGAGAATTATAGGGCAGGGAGGCAGGAGTGGGTGAGTCGGTAGATTAACACCCTCGTAGAAGCAGGGGGAAGGGTGATAGGATATGGAGTTTCCAGGAATGGGGGACTGGAAAAGGGGACATGATTTGAAATATAAATAAAGAAATTATCTAATAAAAATTAAAATAAATAAATAAATAAATAAATAAAAGAAAATATCATCTTGAGTGAGGTAACTACAACTCAAAAAGACATTCTTGGTTTCTGTTCAATTTTAAGTTGATATTAGCTATAATGTATAGGATACACATGCCTTAATTCACAGACTAATAGAAGCTAAATAACCAGGAGAACCTAAGAGAGAATTCTTGAATCTCACTCAAAAAGGGAAATAAAGTAGTTGGTGGAGGGAAGAAACTGGGTGAGTGGATGGGAAAGGAAACTGGAGAGAGTAGGGAGGCAGTATCAGGTGTTGAGATCACTGTGATAAAAAGTCTGAATGAATGAATGAATGAATGGAAATTGATGTCGGATGTGGCATTTATAGTATGTGCCAAGGCTTTCGTATTGGGAGAGCTCCAGAGAATATTTGAGGATGACTTTAGGTAAGACTCCTAGCAGTTGAAGATATGGAGCCTGAAGTATGCACAACCTGCAGTGGTGCAGGACTCCCAGTGGGGCGGATAAGAACACGAACCCAACAACAAAATATTCCACCCAAAAATTGTCTTGCATAAAAGAAGTTTAAGGACAAAGATGGAGTCATAGACTGAAAGAATTCCTCATTGATGACTGAATCAACTTGAGTTCCATTCCATGAGCAAGAACCAAACTCTGATACTATTAACGATACTCTATTATTCTTGCAGACAGGTGTGTAGAATTTCTGTCCTCTGAGAAGCTTCACTTAGCACTGACCCAAATAGATGCAGAGACTAAGAGCGAAACTTTATATAGAGCAACAGAGTCTTGAGGAAGTCTTGGTGGGAGGATTAAGGCACCCGAAGAGGAAAAGGATTCCAAAGGATATCAAACAATGTCAACTTACCTGGATCCTTGGGGATTCTTAGAGACTTAACCACCAACCAAAGATCATACATGCTCTGGACCTAAGAGTCTCCATATATATGTATGTACGTATGTACACCTTGGTCTTCACGATGGTTTCCCCAACGACAGGAGCAGGACTGTTTCTGGTGCAGTTGCCTGTTTGTGGATCCTGTTCCCCTTACTGGGTTACCTTGTCCAGCCTCAGTGGAAGTGCCTAGTTCTTTAGTGACTTGATTTTCCAGAGTGAGTTTGCACTCAATTGGGGGAATTTCACCTTCTCAGAGGATAAAGGGAAAGGCATTAAGGAGGGACTATATGAAAGGGTACTTGGACTAGAGGATAACAGAGCTCGATATAAAGTAAATAAATAAATAATAAATACATGGGAAAATTATATCTTTTGGGTATATGCCTAAGAGAGGTGTACCTGGGTCTTCAGGAAGATCCAGTCTTAATTTTCCAAGGAACAAACATATTGAAGTCAATAGTAGCTGTGCAAGTTTGTACTCCAAGCACTAATGGAGAAGCATTTCCTCATTATGCTTATTATACTCATATTATACCCTTGCAGCATATCCTCAAGAGCATTAGCTGTCATCTGTGTTATGGATCATGTCCATTCTAAGAGATATAAAGATAGTCTCAAAACTGATTTTATTTGCATTTACATGATGGTAAAGGATGTTGAATATTTCTTTGTTTCTGAGAATTTTGAGATTCAACCATTGAACATTTTCTATGTAGACTTTGATTCTTTTTTATATTTAGTTTCTCAAGGATTTGGATATTAATCCTTTATCAGAAGAAGAGTTAAGAAAAATATTCTGCAAGGAGTGTGGACAAGCTTGTGAGCAGAGGTAAGACCAGCACTTCTGTTCAGAAGGAACTACCTGGAAACCTCAGGAAAAGGGGACCTAAGAGCAGCCTGGGATATGAGCCTTCAGGTTTCTGCCTGTAGCCTGTGCCACATGGCTCCATAGCCAAATAGCACAGGGAAAGAGCTAGTCTCTCAGGAGTGTGGACAAACCTGTGGCAGGGATAAGACCAGCACCTCTGCTCAGAAGGACCTACCCCCAGAACCCTCAGGACACAGGGACAAAGGAGTAGCCTTCCAGTTTCTTTCAGCTGCCAGGGAGCTGATTCTGTGCTACAATCAAATATACAATCAAAATAGTGCCATGAGTGACCTGGTTGCCCAGGAGTGCTGACACATCATAGAGTAGAGGCAATGCCACCAATTCTGTTCAAATTTCTGGCACAAGTGAGACCCTCACAAAGCCATCAGGACACAGGTACCAAGGAACAGCTGGGGACAGGATCTTTCTGGTTTCTGTCTACACCCCAGAGCTGACGATGTACTTGTATAGGGTTTTCCCAAATACAAAACCTTGTATTTAGGTTTTCCAAACCCAAATTCCTCTCAGAGAGAGCTTGTCTACAAGGAATAAGGACACAGAGGCTTGCAGGAAGGACAAGCCACAGTCAGAGAGGGCAAGACTAGCTTGTGGGGAGCCGCCTGAGTCGCACCCACATTCACCATTACAAGATGGCGCCTACATTCGGCTGAGGACAAGTTGTAAACAAGCTAGTGCACATGCACCTGGTAAATTTCCACCTCAGAGTCTCAGCCTCTCTCGTGGCGGCATCTGGCCTGATGTGCGGGAGACAATGGAGAAGCTCCATGTCCCAGGCAAGCGCTGTGACCCATATAAGGGATGGGTGTTCTATTGTTCGGGGTCTCCACTCGTGGCAAGCTTATGCTCTCCCTCTCAAGATGCATTAAAGCTTTACTGCAGAAGGATCCTATGTGTGCCGCGTCGTTCTTGCTGGTAAGACGGTAGCACGGGACATCTGGTGCCGAAACCCAGGAAACTTTGTCATCATCAAGCACCTTTGGAGACCCCCTGGAAACAGGGAGGATTCAGAACTGCAGGGAGGTAGGTTCGGAGGGGCATGTTGAGCCTGGGTCTTGATTTGAGATTGCCCTCTTTTTGGTCTAACGCTGTTGAAGCTTTGCTAATTGTGTTAAGTGCCCTCATTTTGGTTTTACTGTCTTTGTATTGCGGCGAACAAGGTGAGGCCTGTGTAGATGCTGTAAGGGAGGGGCAAATCACCCCTGATAGGGTCCAGGACACCATGTCAGAATCCGAATGGAGTGAGAGGATGGGTACCCAAAAAGAAAGACATCTCAGCAAGGGAAAAGGACCTCCTGGTAAGTCTAAGGATGAGGGAGAGATTAAAGACAAAGTAGAGTACAGCCAAATTAAAGACCTGGCTGAAGCGGTCCGAAAGGATGGGGTAAATGCTAATTTTACTATAGTAATGTTAGAGAGATTTGCTGGGGCGTCCATGACTCCCGCCGATTGGCAGATGCTGGCCAAGGCTGCGCTCCCTACAATGGGCCAATATATGGAGTGGAAGGCTTTATGGCATGAAGCTGCACAAGCTCAAGCCAGAGCCAATGCTACGGCACCGACCCCTGGACAGAGAGATTGGACCTTTGATATATTAACTGGCCAAGGTCCTTTTGCGGCGGATCAGATCGTATTCAGGCAGAAAAGAGACTTTGGTATCTCTGCCATTATCATAGGTGTGGTGGCAGCGGCTGCGGTTACAGGGGCCGTAACTGTGTCGGCCCTTGCGCTCTCTGAAAAGATGCAGACCGCCAATACCATTAATGAGTTGTCTGCAGCTGCCACCTTAGCTCTAGACAGACAGGTATCCGCCAATACTCAAGTCCAGGGGGACCTAATGCTGGTTAACCAGCGCATTGATCTTATTCAAGAACAACTGGATGTCCTTTGACAGCTAGCCCAATTGGGCTGTGAACAAAAGTTGCCAGGACTCTGTGTTACTTCCATACAATATGACAGATTTACAAAAGCAGCTAACCTGTCTAAAAGTCTTTCACAGTATATGTTACAGAATTGGACCCTTAAATTTGATGAAACCTTGCGAGAACTGTGGACAGCAATTATTCAGATCAACTCCACCCATCTTGACCTGTCCTTGACCGAGGGCCTCTCTTCATGGATTTCCTCCGCAATTTCTTATTTCAAGGAATGGGTGGGGGTGGGATTGTTTGGAGCAGTGCTTTGCTGTGGGTTGGGGTTGCTCTTATGGCTCATCTGCAAACTCAGGGCCCAGACTAAAAGAGACAAGGTGGTCATTGCGCAGGCGCTTGTTGCCTTAGAACAAGGAGCCTCGGCCGGTGTTTGGCTAATAGCAGTAGGTCGCTAGCCAGACAGTTCTTGCACACCCGCGAGTCTAGTCTCATTGCACTGGGTAGAATGTTTGGTCTGAGCAGCTCTTGAGGGATGTCAAGTAAAGCATCGCACAAGGCGGTCGTCATTGTGGGCCACCTTGGGAGATATGTCATCTACATGAGGGTTGAGTGCCCTAGTTTCCCTCCCTCTAAAAAACGGCACTGGGCGGGTCAGGAAGACCTCGGGTGCGCATGAGCTTAGGGGTCGTCTCCTGTACAAGGCCCAACCTTTTGGTAGGGGATTTGACCTCTGTCTCTGCCCTCTTAAGAGTGTCCTACTTTGCTTACAGAAATAAAAAGGGGGAGATGTGGGGAGCCGCCTGAGTCGCACCCACATTCGCCATTACAAGATGGCGCCTACATTCGGCCGAGGACAAGTTGTAAACAGGCTAGTGCGCATGCACCTGGTAATTTTCCACCTCGGAGTCTCAGCCTCTCTCGTGGCGGCATCTGGCCTGATGTGCGGGAGCCAATGGAGAAGCTCTGCGTCCCAGGCAAGCGCTGTGACCCATATAAGGGACAGGTGTTCTATTGTTCAGGGTCTCCACTCGTGGCAAGCTTATGCTCTCCCTCTCAAGATGCATTAAAGCTTTACTGCAGAAGAATCCTATGTGTGCCGCGTCGTTCTTGCTGGCGAGACGGTAGCGCGGGACACTAGCTAACATCAGAGATAACCAGATGGAGAAAGGTAAGGGTAATAGCATAAGCAACAGAAACAAAAGCTAATTGGCATCATCAGAACCCAGTTCTTCCACCAAAGTGAGGCTTGGACACACAAACACACCAGAAAAGCAAGATTTAGATTTAAAATCACATCTCTTGATGATGATAGAAGACGTTAAGAAGGAAATAAATAACTCCCTTAAAGAAATACAAGAGAACACAGGTAAACAGCTAGAAGACCTTAAAGAGGAAGCACAAAATCACTTAAAGATTTACACAGAAACAAAATCAGTCAAAGGAAATGAACAAAACCATCTAGGATCTAAAACTGGAAATAGAAACAATAAAGAATTCATAAAGTGAGACAACCCTGGAGATATAAAACCTACGAAAGAGATCAGGAGTCACAAATGCAAGCATCACCAACAGAATACAAGAGATAGAAGACTCTCAGTTGCAGAAAATACCATAGAAAACATTGACACAACAGTCAAAGAAAATGTAAAATACAAAAAGCTCCTAACCCAAAACCTCCAGGAAATCTAGGACACAATGAGAATACCTAACCTAAGAACAATAGGTATAGATGAGAGAGAAGACTCCCAACTTAAAGGGTCAGTAAATCTCTTCAACAAAATTATAGAAGAAAACTTCCCTAATCTAAAGAAAGACATGAACATCAACATTCAAGAAGCCTACAGAACTGCAAATAAACTGGACCAGAAAAGAAATTCCTCCTGTAACATAATAGTCAAAACACCAAATGCACAAAACAAGGAAAGAATATTAAAAGCAATAAGGGAAAAAAGCTCAAGTAAAATATAAAATATAAAGGCGGATCTATCCGAATTACAACAGACTTCTCACCAGAGACTATGAAAGCTAAAAGATACTAGGCACAAGTCATACAGATCCTAAGAGAACACAACTGCCAGCCCTGACTGCTATACCCAGCAAAACTCTCAATTACCATAGATGGTGAAAAAAAGATAGTCTATGATAAAACCAAATTTACACAATATCTTTCCACAAATCCAGACCTTACAAAGGATTATAGATGGCAACCAACAACACAAGGAGAGAAACAACACCCTCAAAAAAGCAAGAAAGTAATCTTTCAACAAACCCAAAAGAAAATAGCCACACAAACAAAAAAATAATATCAAAAATAGCTACCATCACTATTACTTAATATCTCTTAACATCAATGGACTCAATTCCCCAACAAAAAGACACAGAGTGACATACTGGTTACATAAACAGGACTCAGCATTTTGCTTTATACAGGAAACGTACCTCAGTGTTAAAGACAAACACTACCTCAGAGTAAAGGGCTGCAAAACAATTTTCCAAGAAAATGATTCCAAGAGAGAAGCTGGAGTAGCCATTCTAATATTAGATAAATTTGACTTTCAATCAGAAGTCATCAAAAAAGCTAATGAAGAACACTTCATACTCATCAAAGAAAAAATCTACCAAAAACAACTCACAATTCTGAACATCTATGCTCTAAATGCAAGGACACCCACATTCATAAAAAGAAACTTTACTAAAGCTCAAAGCAAACATTGTACCTCACACAATAATAGTGGGAGACTTCAACACCCCAATCTCATCAATAGACCTATCTTGGAAATACAAACTAAACAGAGACACAGTGAAACTAACAGAAATTATGGAGCAAAGGATTTAGCAGATATCTATAGAACATTTCATCCTAAATCAAAAGAATATACCTTCTCAGCACCTCATAGTACCTTCTCCAAAATTAACCATATTCATTCACAAAACAAACTTCAACAGATAAAAGAAGATTGAAATAACCCCATGCCTCCTATCAGATCACTACAGATTAAGGCTGGTCTTCAATAGCATTTAAAACAGCAGAAAGCCCACATGCACTTGGAAGCTAAACAATGCTCTGCTCAATAATAATTTAGTCATGGAAGAAATTAAAAAAAAAAAAAAAAAAAGGAAAAACTTTTTAGAATTTAACAAAAATCAAGGTACAAAATTCCCAAACTTATAGGATAAAATGAAAGCAGTGCTAAGAGGAAAACTCATAGTTCTGAGTGCCTCCAAAAGAGAGACTGAAGAGAACATAATGTAAACTGAAGTGAACCTAACAGCACCTGAAAGCTTTAGAAGAAAAAGATGGTAAGACACCAAAGAGGAGTAGACTGACAGGAAATACTTAAATTCAGGGCTGAAATCAACCAAGTAGCAACAATAAGAACAAGACAAAGAATCAAAAATAAAAATAAAAATAAAAATAAAAATAAAAAAACCTTGAGCTGGTTCTTTGAGAAAATCAACAAAATGGATAAACCCTTAACCGAAATAACCAGAGGGCACAGAGACCTTATCCAAATTAACAAAATCAGAAAGGAAAAGGGAGACATACCAACAGAAACTGAAAAAATTAAAAAAATATCAGATCCTACTACAAAAGCCCTATACTCAACAAAATTGGAAAATTTGGATGATATGGACAATTTTCTAGACAGATGCCAAATACCAAGGTTAAGTCAGGATCAGATAAACTATCTAAACAGTCCCATAAACCCTAAAGAAATTGAAGTAGACATTAAAAGTCTTCCAACCAAAAAAAAGTTCAGGACCAGATGGGTTTAGTGCAGAATTTTATAAGACCTTCTAAGAAGACCTAATACCAATACTCTTCAAACTATTCCACAAAATAGAAACATAAGGAACACTACCCAACTCATTGTATGAGGTCACAATTACGCTGATAGCAAAACCTCCCAAAAATCCAACAAGGAAAGAAAAATACAGACCAATTTCCCATATGAATATCAATGCAAAAATACTCAATAAAATTCTCACAAACTGAATCCAAGAACACATCAGAATGATAATTCACCAAGATCAAGTATGCTTCATTCTAGGGAAGCAGGGATGGTTCAATACCAGTAAATCCATCAATGTAATCCACTACATACATAAACAAACTCAAGGAAAAAAAAAAAAACAACACATGATCATTTCATTAGATGCTTAAAAAATATTTGACATAATTCAACATCCCTTCATTATAAAAGTCTTGGAAAGATTAGGAATTCAAGTTCCATACCTAACCATAGTAAAAACAATATACAGCAAAACAGCAGCCAATGTCAAACTAAATGGAGAAAAACTTGAAGCTATTCCACTAAAATCAGGGACTAGGCAAGGCTGCCCTCTCTCTCCCTGTCTATTCAGTAGAGTACCGGAAGTTCTTGCTAGAGCTATTAGACAACAAAAGTAGGTCTAAGAGATACAAGTTGGAAAGGAAGAAATCAAAATATCACTATTTACAGATGATATAATCATATAATTAAGTGTCCCAACAAACTCCATTAGAGTACTCCTACAAACTAATAAACAACTTCAGCAAGGTGGCCAGTTATAAAGCTCACTCAAACAAATCAGTAGCCTTCCTATACTCAAACAATAAACCTGTTGAGAATGAAAATGACACCCTTCACAATAGTCACAAACAATATAAAGAATCTTGGTGTGACTCTAACAAAACAAGTGAAAGATATGTATGAAATGAACTTCAAGTCTCTGTAGAAAGAAATCGAAGAAGACCTCAGAAGATGGAAAGATCTCCCATGCTCATGGATTGGCAGGATTAATAGGGTAAAAATTGCTATCTTGATTAAATAATCTTCAGATTCAATGCAATACCCATCAAAATGCCAATTCATTTCTTCATAGACTTAGAAAGAGCAATTCTCAAATTCATTTGGAATAACAAAAAACCCAGGATAGCTAAAACTATTATCAACAATGAAAGAACTTCTGAGGGAATCAGCATCCCTGAATTCAAGTTGTACTAAGAGCAACAATGAAAAAACCTGCATGGTATTGGTACACTGAAAGGCAGGTAGATCAATGGAATAGAATTGAAGACACAGAAATGAACCCACACAACTTGATTTTTGACAAAAGAGCTAAAACCATCCAGTGGAAAAAAGACAGTTTCATCAAATGGTGCTCATTCATCTGGTGGTCAACATGTAGAAGAATGCGAATTGATCCATTCCTGTTTCCCTGTACAAATCTCAAGTCCAAATGGATCAAGGACATCCATATAAAACCAGATTCACTGAATCTAATAGAAGAGAAAGTGGTGAAAAGCCTCTAGTCCATGGGCACAGGGCAAAAGTTCCTGAAGAGAACACCAATGGCTTATGCTCTAAGATCAAAAATTGATGAATGAAACCTCATAAAATTGCAAAGCTTCTGTAAGACAAAGGACATTGTCAATAAGACAATACTGCAATCAGCAGATTGAGAGAAGATCTTTACCAATCCTACATCTGATAGAGGGCTAATATCTAATATATACAAAGAACTCAAGAAGTTAGACTCTAGAGAACCAAATAACCCTATTTAAAAATGGGGAACAGAACTGAACAGAGAATTCTCAACTGAGGAAACTCGGAGGGCTGAGAAGCACCTAGTCAGTGAAATGCAAATCAAAGCAATCCTGAGATTCCACCTCACACCAGACTGAATAGCTAAGGTCAAAAACTCAGGTGACAGTAAATGCTGGCGAGGATGTGGATAAAGAGGAACACTCCTCCATTGCTGGTGGTATTGCAAGCTGGTACAACCATTTTAAATCAGTTTGTCATATTCTAAGAAAATATGACTTAGTACTACCTGAGGACCCTGCTATACCACTCCTGGGCATATGCCCAGAAGATGCTCCAACCCGTAGTCAGCAGTACATTGTTTACCTGTAGTAAACAATTACTTCATGAAATTCGCAGGCAAATGATTGGGACTTGAAAATATCCTGAGTGAGGTAACTCAGTCACAAAAGAACAAATATGATATGTACTCACTGATAAGTGGATATTAGCCCAAAATTTCAGAATACCCAAGAGTCAATTCATAGACCGTATGAAGCCTAAGAAGAAGGAAACCAAAATATGCATGCTTCAGTGTTTCTTAGAAGGGTGAACAAAATATTTACAGGAGGAAATATGAAGACAAAGTGTGTAGCAGACATTCAAGGAACGGCCAAGCAGAGACTGCCCCACATGGGGATACTTCCCACATTCAGCCATCAAACCGGATGTTATTGTGGATGCTGGGCAGTGTTTGCTGATGAAAGTATGATAAACTGTCTCTTGAGAGGCTCTTCCAGAGCTGGACAAATACAGAGGTGGATGTTCGTAGGAAACCATTGGACTAAGTGTGGGGTCGAGGATGGAGGAGTTGGAGAAGGGACTGAAGGAGCTGAGGGGGGTTGCTGCCCCATGGAGGGAGCAACTATGTGAACTGGCCAGATCTCCCAGAGCTCCTGGACCTTGGGCAACCAATGAAAGAAAACACATTGAGGGGCCCATGGTGCTGGTTGCTTTTGTGGTAGAGGAGAGACTTCTTGGACATCAGTGGGAATAGATGCATTTCTACCTGAGGGGGTTAGATGCCCCAGTGTAGGGTAATGTTAGGGAGGTAAGAGGGGAGTGGGTGGGTGTGTGGGTGGGGGAGCACCCTCATAGAGGCATTGGAGAGAGGATTTCCAAAGGGGAAAACATTTGAAATGCAAATAAAGTAATTATCCAAAGAGGAAGAAGAAGAAGAGGAGGAGGAGGAGGAGAAGAAGAAGGAGAAAATATTCGGGAATCGTGAGCTGCAATTTTGTCCTATTGAGAGTACCCTTGGACCCTTGGACTTACAGGAGATTTTCAGATTGATTTTCTAGTTGCCTATGCTATAGATATTCTGTTCATAAGTCATCTCCTGTGGTAATATACTCAAGGTTATTCCTCCCTTTTACTTTTATCAGGTTCATTTTTAAGTGAATCTGATTTTATGTTTGGCTCTTTGATACACATTGCTTGAATGTTGCACAGAGTAATAAATATAGTTCTATTTACAGTCTTCTCTATGTTGGTGCTAAAGTTGACTAAAACCATTCATTGAAGGTGCTATCTTTTCTCCAGTGTTTATTTCCAGCTTCTCTATCCAAAATTGAGTGTCCATATGTCTGTGGATTTATGTCTGGCTCATCAATTTGGTTCCATTGTTCAACATGTCTGTTTTCATGTTAATACAATGCAAAATGTAGTTTGTAATACTGTATCTCTATACTACATCTTGACATCACGAATTGTGAACCACTTAGCAGTCATTTTATTATTCTGGATTCTTTTAGCTATCCTGAATTTTGGTTTTGTTTTATTTTTTGTTTCTGTTTTCCATACAAAGTTGAGAGTTGTTTTTTCAAGATCTGTAAGAAATTGTGTTACAGACACAGACATTGACTGTAAGAATTTTGATGGGGATTACATTGAATCTGTAGATTGCTTTTGTTAGAATGGACATTTTTAGTATCTAAAATCTATTGATGAATGAACATAGGAGACCTATCTTCAAATATCTTCTTCAGTTTCATTCTTGAAAGCCTTGATGTTCTTCTTATTGTTATTTTTTTTTCTTTTATTTTTTACACTCAGTGTTTATTACCTCCCAGTCTAACCTCAGACGGTTCCAAATCCCATACCTCCTGCCTGTCATCCCCCCTATCTCTTTGAGGATGTCCCCACCCCACCAACCCCACAAGACCTCTAAATTCCCTGCATCCTCCAATCTCTTAAGAGTTAGGTGCATCTTCTCTGACTGAAACCAGACCCAGCTGTCCTATGCTTTATGTGTGTTGGGGGCCTCATATCAGCTGGTATATGCTGCCTGCTTTTTGGTCCATTGTCTTAGAGTTCTTGGAGTTCTAGGTTAATTGAGACTGCTGGTCCTTCTACAGGGCCACCCATCTCTGCAGCTTCTTCTAGTTTTCCCCTAATTCAACCACCATGTCAGCAGCTTCTATCCATTGGATGGGTACAAATATCTGTATCTGACTCTTTCATTTGCTTGTGGAGTCTTTCAGAGGGCAGACATTCTAATTCCATTTTTGTTAGTGTTCCATAGCCTCCCCTTGAGCTAGATCCCACTTTGGACCTACCAGTGAGCCTTCTTTTCCTCAGGCATTTCTCCATTTCCATTCCTGCAGTTCTTTCAGACAGAAACAATTATGGGTCAGAGTTTTGACTGTGGGATAGAAACACCATCCTTCACTTGATGTCCTGTCTTTCTGCTGGAGGTGGGCTCTACAAGTTCCCTTTTCCCACTGTAGGGCATTTCATCTAGGGTCTCTTCCTTTGAACCTTTAGAATATCTCACATCCCAGGTCTCTGGTACATTCTGGAGGGTTCATCTAACCTCCTATCTCCAAGGTTGCCTGTTTTCATTCTTTCTGCTGGCCCTCAGTGTTTCAGTTATTTTTCCCCACCCAAAAGCAGATCATATTCCTCTTACTCCTCCTTTCCTTTTTTCCTCCCTAGTCACTCCTTCCCTACACCTTGTGGTTGATTTCTTCTCCCTCCCTAGTCACTCCCTCCTTACACCTTGTGGTTGATTTCTTCTCCCTCCCTAGTCACTCCCTCCCTACACCTTGTGGTTGATTTCTTCTCCCTCCCTAGTCACTCCCTCCCTACACCTTGTGGTTGATTTCTTCTCCCTCCCAAGTGGGACTGAGGAGACCTAACTTGGGACCTTCAGCTTCTAGAACTTTTTGAGTTCTGTGGACTCTATCTTGGGTATTCTGTACATTTTTTTATTTTTTTGGCTAATATTTATGTATTAATGAGTGCATACTGGGCATGTCCTTTTGGGTCTGAGTTACCTCACTCAGGTTAATATTTTCTAGTTCCATCCATTTACTTGCAAAAGAGGATATCCATTCTCAAGAAGAAATCTAAGAAGATCTCAGAAAATGGAGAGATCTCCTATGCATATGGATTGACAAAATTAACATAGTAAAAATTGCCATCCTACCAAAGGCAATCTACAGACTCAAAATCCCAATACAGTTCTTCAAAGATATAGAAAAAAATTCTAAAATTCATCTGGGAAGTAAAAAAATAAAATCCGGAATAGTGAAAACAATTCTTGACAATAAAAGAACAGCTGCAGAAAATCACCATCCCTGAATTCAAGTTTTACTACAGAGCAATAGTGATAAAAACTGCATGGTATTGGTACAGAGACAGACAGAATGTTCAATGGAATAGAATTGAAGACCCATACATAAAACCACACACTTACAAACACTTGATCTTTGATAATGAAACCAAAAATATACAATGGAGAAAAGAAAGCATTTTCAATAAATGGTGCTAGTCTAACTGGCTATCAGTATATAGAAAAATTAAAATATCCCCATATTTGTCATTTGCCCAAAGCTCAAGTCTAAGTGGATCAAGGGCCTCAACATAAAACCAGATACACTCAACCTAATAGAAGAGAAAGTGGAAAAGAGTGTTGAACTCATTGATACATAGGAAAATTTCCTAAACAGAATTCTAATGGCTCATGCTCTAAGATCAAGAGTTGATAAATGGATCCTCATGAAATTGGAAGGCTTCTGCAAGACAAAGGACATAGTCAATAAGATTAATCAGCAACCTAGAGATTAGGAAAAAATCTTCACTAACCCCACATGTGATAGAGGGCTAATATCCAAAATATATAATGAACTCAAGAATCTAACCACCTCAAAACCAAACAACCCAACTTAAAAAAAAACAAAAATGGGATATAGGACTAAACTCACAACAGAGAAATCTTAAATAGCTGAGAAGTATCTAAAGAAATGTTTAAAGTCCTTACTGATCAGAGAAATGCAAATCAAAACAACTCTGTGGTGGTTCCACATTACACCAATTAGAATATCTTTAATCAAAACCTCAGCTGACAACATAGGCTGGCTATGATGTGGAGAAAGAGGAACACTCCTCCATTGTTGGCAGGATGCAAACTGGTACAACCACTCTGGAAATCAATCTGGAAGTTCCTTGGAAAATTGGAAATAGATCTCCCTGTAGACCAGCAATACCACTCTTGAGAATATACCCAAAAGATGCCCCACCATGCCACAAGGGCACATATACCACTATGTCCATAGTGGCCTTATTTCTGATAGCTAGAAGCTGGAAACAACCCAGATTTCCCACGAAAAAAAAGAATGGATACAGAAAATGTGGTTCATTTACATAGTGGAATACTACTCAGCTATTATGACTTCATGTTGTTAATCATCCAAATATTTTACCTCCTTCGTTATAATTATCCAAAATATTTTATTTTGTGTTTGATGTTATTGTGAAATGTGTTGTTTCCATAATTTCTTTTCAGTCCATTTGTCATTTGTACATAGGAGAGCTACTGATTTATTTAAATTAGTCTTGTACCTAGGCACTTCATTGAAAGAGTTGAGTAACTGGGAGTTCCATGGTAGAGTTTTAGAGCCACTTATGTATACTATCATGTCATTTGACTTTTTCCATTCTAATTTGTATCTCCTTGTTCAACTTCAGTTGTTTTTCTTATTTTATCTAAAACTAAAAGTACTATATTGAGTTTTATCATGTAGTTTTTACTGACCTGCTTTAAGCTCTGCATGGACCACACTAACAGCCCTGCCCAGGTTCCTTCAGATCAGTGGATAAACACACACACATACACACACACACACACACACACACACACACACACACAGACACACTTATTTTTGATATGTTTTAGCTCAGAAATAGAAGAGCTCTTCTATGTATCTCTCAGCTAGCCTGCCCTTCTCTTCACTCCCTGCTCAATTCCTCTAACTCTGTTCTCAGATCATTTGCTAGTCACCTTTAGTCCCAGATTATCACCCTAAATCTGCCCTTAGCTTATATTTTTAATATCCTGGCTGCTACCTGAGGCCCAGTTAGGAAGATGCCAATGGGCATTCCATCTGCTAATTTTCACCTTTTCTGTCTAATTATAAAAATAAATAAATAAAACTTTTCTCTGAGACATAAATTGAATAAAAGGTTAACAAATATGTAGATTTTAAAGTATCACATATAATTAGCATCTAGGCACTCCTATTTGTGAGTTAGATAAAGTACACAATCCTTCATTCCTAAATGAAAAAGTTATAATTTTATCTCTGAAATATATTTATATTTTAGTCTGTAACACTATCTGAAAACCATGTCTTTTATTTTTTAACTTCTTTTTTAATGTTAAACAACTTTAGTTTGATTATGAGACTATAACTAGTCTTAAAACTCATCAGAAATCTGAGAACGAATTAAAATGGATTCCAAAACTTAACCAATTGTAGAGACAGCTGACTATTCAGACAGCCCCTAAGTTTTCATAATTTTGGAGCATCTGTCTTCAGCTGTCTGGCTTAGGACCATCTAGCAGACCTTTTGTGAATGAGGAAATATGAAGGACCAGCTTTCCTTCTGTATTGGCAGAGCTTACTAGTTGACTACCTCATCTTGTGTGTCCTATTTGGACAGTATATTGTCTGTAGATGATGTAAGTAATTTCTGTCCAGTGGCTACCTTGTCTAAATAAACAACCTTGCCTGTAGGTAAAGATGTTTGATTCTTCTTTGAACAGAATTGAAGAAGCTGTCAGGAGTAGATGTATCTCATGGTCAAAAATCATTAATAATGAAATAACATTAAAAGTCTGATGTTTTGTAAGACTAAAGTACCTCTGAACTGTTAAACCGTAACTATTCTTAGCCATTTTGATTTGAGTAAACTGAAAACATTTTATTATTATTAAATCCTAATCTAATGAAACCACAAGTTTGTTATCTAGCCCTTAACTTGTGTTATTTAATCATCTTACAAAATTTGTAAAGCAGCTATCAGAAGGATTGGGTCTAAGTCTTATGTTTTTAAATAAGTTGAATAGGCATAATGTCTTTTAAATACCAATATTAATTTAAAATTTTGAATCAATATATGGATTTATAACAATGAAAACCTAAAATCTATATCAAGATAAAGTTTGAAACAATGTAAGAAATTATAACATTAATTTATATCAATTATAAAAATTTATATAAATTAACACCATGGCTATACAATATTTTGTTTAAGAATAAAATTTATTAATCTATCCCACCTGTTTTGTTTTGTTGTTTTGGATAGGATATTCTCTGTCTTTAGTTAGATTGGATCAATGTCAATCTTGAAAATTTTTATAAAAGAACAAATAAGTTATTTTATAGATTCTTTGTATTATTTTCTTTTCTTTAATTTAATTTATTTCAGTCCTGAGTTCAATATCCTTTAGATGTGATTACTTCTTTTTGTGCTAGAGTTTTCAGGTATGTTGTTAGTTAGTAGCATGACATCTGTCCAGTTTTTTTTGTTTGTTTCTTTGTTTGTTTATTTTGTTTTGCTTTAAAATAAGAAGCTAGTGATATAAATTTTCCTCTTAGTACTGATTTCCATGTGTCTCATAAGATTGGGTACACTGTGTATTTATTTTTATTTAATTCTAAAAAGCCTTTCATTTCTTTATTTCTCCCTTGAAGCCATTTTTCATTAAGTAAGACGTGTTTAGTGTTCATGTGTTTGTTAACTTTCTGGATTCTTTTCTTGTTTATATGCAACTACTTTAATTATAGTGGTTTGACAGAATGCATTGAGTTAGTGCATTTATCCTGTATATGTTAAGATTTGTTTTGTATTCGTGGATATGTTCAATTTTGGAGAAAGTTCAGGAAGTGCAGATGTTAATGAAATAAAATCATGGTGGATCTTTCTCTTTGATGACTATATACTGTTCTTTTTTTTTCATATTTTATTTACATTTCAAATGTTTCAGATCTCCCCTTTGGAACCTCCCCATTCCCTCTGCCTTCCCCCTGCCAATATAGGGATATTCTCCAACCCACCGTCCCACCCTCCCAACCTCCCACCCACTCTTGTCTTTCTTCCTTGTCATTCTCCTATACTGAGGGATCTAACACACTCAGGCCCAAGGGCCTCTCCTTCCCCTGACAGATAACAAGACCCTCCTCTGTTGCATTTGTGGCCACCATGGGTCTCTCCATGTGTATTCTTTAGTTGGTGGATCAGTCTCCAGAAGTATCAGGGTGTCAGGCCAGTTGCCACTGTTGCTACCTCCCTGGGGCTGCACATTCCCTCAGCTCCTTCAGTCCTTTCTCCAAGCCCTCCGTTTGGGACGTCACACTCAGAACTACTGTTGCTGTGAAGTGACTCTTGGGTATTTCAAATTTTTGGGCTAATAACCTCTTAACAGTGAGTACATACCATGCTCATTCTTTTGTGACTGTGTAACCTCACTCAGGATGATATTTTCAAGATCCATCCATTTGTCTACGAATTTCATGAAGTCATTGCTTTTAATAGCAGAGTAGTATTCCATTGTGTAAATGTACCACATTTTCTGTATCCATTCCTCCATGGAGGGACATCTGGGTTGTTTCCAGCTTCTGGTTATTATAAATATGGCTGCTATGAACGGAGTGGAACATGTGTTTTTATTATATGTTGGAGCATCTTCTGGGTATACGCACAGGAGTGGAATAGCTGGGTCTTCAGGTAGTATTATGTTCATTTTTATGAGGGTCCAGGAAACTGATTCCAGAGAAGTTGTATCATCTTGCATTCCCACCAGCAATGGAGGAGTGTTCCTCTTTCTCTACATCCTCCCAAAATCTACTATCACCTGAGTTTTTGATCTTAACCTTTTTGACTGGTGTGAGCTAAAACCTCAGGGTTGTATTGATTTGCATTTCCCTGATGACTAAGGGTGCTGAACATTTCTTTAGGTGCTTCTCGGCCATTCGAGTTTCCTCAGTTGAGAATTCTCTGTTTAGCTCACTTCTCCATTTTTTGATAGGGTTATTTGGATCTCTGGTGTCTAGCTTCTTAAGTTCTTTGTATACGTTGGATATTAGCCCTGTATGAGATGTAGGATTGGTAAAGATGTTTTCCCAATCTATAGGTTGCCGTTTTGCACTATTCACAGTGTCCTTTGCCTTTCAAAAGCTTTGTAATTTTATGAAGTCCCATCTGTCAATTCTTGATCTTAGAACACAAGCCATTGGTGTTCTGTTCAAGAACAATTCCCCTGTGCCCAAGTGTTCAAGATTCTTCCCCACTTCCTCTTCTATTAGATTCACTCTATCTGGTTTTATGTGAAGGTCCTTGATCCACTTGGACTTGAGCTTTGTACAGGGAGATAGGAATGGATCAATTTGCAGTCTTCTACATGTAGACCGCCAGTTGATCCAGCACCATTTGTTGAAGATGCTGTTTTTTTTCCACTGTATGCTTTTAGCTTCTTGGTCGAAGATCAAGTGACCATATGTGTGTGGGTTCATTTCTGGGTCTCCGGTTCTATTCCATTGGTCTACCTGCCTGTCACTGTACCAATACCATGCAGTTTTTATCAGTACTGCTCTGTAGTACAGCTTGAGGTCAGGGAGGCTGATTTCCCCAGAAGACCTTCTATTGCTGAGTATAGGTTTTGCTATCCTGGGTTTTTTGTTATTCCATATGAATTTGAGAATTGCTCTTTCTAGGTCTATGAAGAATTGAGTTGGGATTTTGAAAGGGATAACATTGAATCTGTAGATTGCTTTCGGCAGGATGGCCATTTTAACTATGTTAATCCTGCCAATCCATGAGCATGGAAGAACTTTCCATCTTCTGAGGTCTTCTTCAATTTCTTTCTTCAGAGACTTGAAGTTCTTGTCATACAGATCTTTCACTTGTTTGGTTAGAGTCACACGAAGATATTTTATATTGTTTGTGACAATTGTGAAGGGTGTTATTTCCCTAATTGCTTTCTCAGCCTGTTTATCCTTCGAGTATCTTAAGGCTACTGATTTGCTTGAGTTAATTTTGTGTCCAGCTACTTTGCTGAAGGTGTTTGTCAGCTGTAGCAGATCTCTGGTGGAGTTTTTTGGGTCACTTAAGTATACCATCATATCATCTGCAAATAGTGATATTTTGATTTCTTCCTTTCCAATTTGTATACCTTTGATTTCCTTTTGTTGCCTGATTGCTCTAGCTAGAACTTCAAGTACTATATTGAATAGGTAGGGAGAGAGAGGGCAGCCTTGTCTAGTCCCTGATTTTAGTGGGATTGCTTCAAGTTTCTCTCCATTTAGTTTGATGTTGGCCACTGGTTTGCTGTATATTGCTTTTACTAAGTTTAGGTATGCTCCTTGAATTTCTGATCTTTCCAAGATTTTTATCATGAAGTGATGTTGAATTTTGTCAAATGCTTTTTCAGCATCTAACGAAATGACCAAGCGATTTTTTTCTTTGAGTTTGTTTATGTAGTGGATTACATTGATGGATTTCTGGGTATTGAACCATCTCTGCATACCTGGGATGAAGCCTTCTTGATCATGGTGAAGGATCGTTTTGGTGTGTTCTTGGATTCAGATTGCAAGAATTTTATTGAGTATTTTTGCATTGATATTCATAAGGGAAATAGGTCTGAAGTTTTCTTTTTTTGTTGGGTCTTTGTGGGGCTTTGGTATCAGTGTAACAGTGGCTTCATAGAATGAATTGGGTAGTGTTCCTTTTGTTTCTATTTTATAGAATAGACTGAAGAGTATTGGTATTAGGTCTTCTTTGAAGGTCTGATAGAATTCTGCACTGAACCCATCTGTTCCTGGGCTTTTTTTGGTTGGGAGACTTTTAATGACTGCTTCTATTTCTTTAGGGGTTATGGGACAGTTTAATGGTTTATCTGATCCTGATTTAACTTTGGTAATTGGTATTTGTCTAGAAACTTGTCCATTTCCTCCAGATATTCCAATTTTGTTGCATATAGGCCTTTGTAGTAGGATCTGATGATTTTTTTAATTTCCTCAGAGTCTGTTGTTATATCTCCATTTTCATTTCTAATTTTGTTAATTTGGATACTGTCTCTGAGCCCTCTGGTTAGTCTGGCAAAAGGTTTATCTATCTTGTTGATTTTATCAAAGAACCAGCTCTTGGTTTTGTTAATTCTTTGTATAGTTCTTTTAGTTTCCACTTGGTTGATTTCAGCCCTTAATTTGATTATTTTCTGCCTTCTACTCCTCTTAGGTGTATTAGCTTCTTTTTGTTCCAGAACTTTCAGAAAAGCTGTTAAGCTGTTAGTGTATGCTCTCTCCAGTTTCTTTTTGGAGGCATTCAAGGCTATGAGTTTTCCACTTAACACTGCTTTCATTGTGTCCCATAGGTTTGTGTAAGTTTTATTTTCATTTTCATTGAATTCTAAGAAGTCTTTAATTTCCTTCTTTATTTCTTCCTTGACCAAATTATGATTAAGCAGAGCATTGTTCAGCTTCCATGTGTATGTGTGCTTTCTGTTGTTGTTATTGCCATTGAAGACCAACCTTAATCCTTAGTGATCTGATAGGAGGCATGGGATTATTTCAATCTTCTTATATCTGTTGAGGTTTGTTTTGTGACCAATTATATGATCAATTTTGGAGAAGGTACCATGAGGTTCTGAGAAGAAGGTATATCCGTTTGATGCAGGATGAAATGTTCTATAGATATCTGTTAAACCCATTTGGTTAATAGCATCTGTTAGTTTCACTGTGTGTCTGTTTAGTTTATGTCCAAGATCTGTCCATTGTTGATAGTGGGGTGTTGAAGTCTCCCACTATTATTGTGTGAGGTGCAATGTGTGCTTTGACCTTTAGTACAGTTTCTTTTATGAAAGTGGGAGCTCTTGCATTAGGGGCACAGATGTTCAGAATTGAGAGTTCTTCTTGGTAGATTTTTCTTTTGATGAGTAAGAAGTGTCCTTCCTCATCTATTTTGATGACTTTTGGTTGAAAGTCAATTTTATCTGATATTAGAATGGCTACTCCAGCCTGTTTCTTGGGGCCATTTGCTTGGAAAATTGTTTTCCAGCCCTTTACTCTGAGGTAGTGCTTGTCTTTAACACAGAGGTGCGTTTCCTGGATGCAGCAAAATGCTGGGTCCTGTTTATGGATCCAGTCTATCAGTTTATGTCTTTTTATTGGTGAGTTGAGACCATTGAATTAAGAGGTATTAAAGAGTAGTGATTGTTATTTCCTGTTATTTTTGATGTTGTTTATATTGTTTGTGTGGCTATCTTCTTTTGAGTTTGTTGAAAGATTACTTTCTTCTTTTTTCTTGAGTGTAGTTTCCCTCCTTGAGTTGGCGTTTCCCATGTATTATTCTTTGTAGGGCTAGGTTTGTGGAAACATACTCTGCAAATTTGGATTTGTCATAGAATACTTTGGTTTCACCATCTATGATTATTGAGAGTTTTGCTGGGTATAGCAGCCTAGGCTGGCATTTGTGTTCTTTTAGAGTCTATATGAGATCTGCCCAGGATGTTCTAGCTTTGGTCTCTGGTGAGAAGTCTGGTGTAATTCTGATAGGTCTGCCTTTATTTGTTACTTGCCCCTTTTCTCTTACTGCTTTTAATACTCTTTTCTTGTTTTGTGTATTTGGTGTTTTGACTATAATGTGACGGGAAGAATTTCTTTTCTGGTCCAGTCTATTTGGCGTTCTGTAGGCTTCTTTCATACTTATGTTCATCTCTTTCTTTAGGTTAGGGAAGTTTTCTTTTATAATTTTGTTGAAGATATTTACTGGTCCTTTAAGTTGGGAGTCTTCACTCTCTTCTATGCCTATTATCCTCAGGTTCTGTCTTCTCTTTGCATCCTGGATATCTTGGATGTTTTGGGTTAGGAGCTTTTTGAATTTTGTGTTTTCTTTGACTGTTGTGTCCATGTTTTCTATGGTATGTTCCGCACATGAGATTCTCTCTTTCATCTCTTGTATTCTGTTGGTGATGTTTACATCTATGACTCCTGATTTCTTTCCTATGTTCTCTAACTCCAGGGTAGTCTCCCTTTGTGATTTCTTCATTGTTTCTATTTCAGTTTTTAATCCCTGAATGGTTTTGTTCATTTGTTTGATTGTGTTTTCCTGTATTTCTGCCCTTTTGATTGTATTTTCCTGTAATTCTTCAAGGGATTTCTGGGTGTCCTCTTTAAGGGCTTCCAGTTGTTTACCTGTGTTCTCTTGTATTTCTTTAAGGGAGTTATTTATTTCCTTCTTAAAATCTTCTATCATCCTCTTCATAAGTGATTTTAAGTCTGATTCTTCCTTTTCTGGTGTGTTGGGGTATCCAGGGCTGGCTATGGTGGGATTCTGATGAAGCCAAGTAGTCTTGGTTTCTGTTGCTTGTGTTCTTGTCCTTGCCTTTCGCCATCTGGTTATCTCTGGTGTTAGCTGGTTTTTCTCTCTCTGACTGTGGCTTGTCTTTCCTTCAAGCTCAGATGCCAATAATCCTGGGAGAACAGTTCTCTCTTCCAGCTATTCATCAGATCTGGCGTCTGAAGTCCTTCTGTTGTTGGCTCCTTAGCATAAGTGTGTGGGTAGCTTTCTCCCTGCACTCCTTGCATATGGAGTCCTGGTGGGCCAGGAGGGTGTCTCTGGCCACAGGTGGAAGGAGGCAGGCTCTTACCTCCAGGCTTTTCCTCAGTCCCTGAGTCCGGAGCCCGCCTCTAGCTGGCTCTTCAGCACAAGTGGGCTGGTAGCTTTCTCCCTGCACTGCTTGTGTATGGAGGCTTCCTGGGTCAGGCGGGTGTCTCTCTAAATACTGTTCTTGCATACCTGTTTTGATTAAATTCGGTTTGAAGTTTATTTTGTTGAATATTAATTTGGCTATAGAAGCTTTTGTCTTGGTTCCATTTGCTTAGATTATCTTTTCCAGCCCTTTGTCCTAACGTAATGTCCAACCTTGGGTTAAAGTGTGTTTCTTAAGCACAGTACAAGATATATATACTCTTACTGCCTCCATTATGTTTGTCTTTTTATTGGGGAATTGAGAACTTTAATATTGAGAGCTACCAATGACTAATGATTATTGATTATTGTTATTTTGTTGCTATTGTTGTTACTGCTGGTGGTGGCGGTAGTGTGTGTTTATGTGAGTTATTAAGTGTGTGTGTGTTTCTCTTTTAATGATTTTGATGATGTAATATTATTAATCTCTGTATTTTCATATGTATATATAAACTTTTTAAGTTGAATTTTTCTTCTAGCACTATCTCTAGGGCAGAATTTGTAGACAGAGCTTAAATTTCATTTAATCATGGAATATTTTATTTTCTCTATCCACATTGCTTTCATTTTGTGTAATGTTTAATAATCTAGGCTGTCATCTCTGATCTATTAGAGTCTGTAGCATATCTGAACAGGCTCTTCTATCCTTCAGAGTCTACCTTAAGAACTATCCTTATATCTTATATGTTACCTGACATTTTTGCCCTTGTAGCAATTAAAATCTTTTCTCACTTTTGGATATTCAATGTTTTTATTATTATTTTTTAAGGTTTTTTTTTTCACTCTGTTTGGTGTTCTGCATACTTTCTAATGTTTACAGGTATCCTTATTTTCCATTAGGATATTTTTTCTATGATTTTGTTGAAAACATTTTCTTGACTTTTCAGTTGGGTTTCTTTTCCATTTCCTCTTATTATTATTCTTAGATTTAGTCTTTTCATAGTGTGCCAGAATTCTTTGATTTTTTACCTTAATATTTTGAATTTAACATTTTCTTCTTTTGTTCATTCAATTCATGAGATTGTGTCTTTCATATTTTGTATTTTGTTGGGTAAGTCTGTTTCTGTAGTTTCTGTTTCAATTCCTAAATTTGTCATATCAAGAATTCCATCAGTTATGTTTCATTTATTGCTTCTATTTCTATTTTCAGGCATTTATTTGATTCCTTCTAGAGTTTATGTATTCTTGGCTTTCTTTAAAAGATTTAATCATTTCCTCCTATTGTTTTGTTGTTGTTTTCAATATTTATCTTTTAAGGAATCTATCCATTTCCTCTTTAACGACCACTATCATTGTCACATTATTGATTTCAAGGTCTTTCTCTCATTCCTCACTTATGTCAAAATATTTAAAACCATCTGTAGTAGAATATATGGACTCTATTGGAGAGAATGGCCCTGGCATTGGTTGGTTGTATTTTTACGATTGTCTTTTGGCATCTGAGTTTGTGAAAAACATCTAGTTGTTGATTTCTAGATTCCTCTTTGTTAGGTAAATGTTTTGTTCCTTGCTTCTTTGGTTTCTGTTTCCTTTCTGGGGTTTCCAAGTGTGTGATTGTTTGTATTGCCTCTTTTATGGCCTGTTCAACTTGAGTGTTCACATGGAATACCTGCTAGTAATAGAGGTTAGGTTCCTGGTATGAGTTGAGAAAATGAATGTTAGAGGAGAAGGTCTTTGTAATCCATTTGAAATGGGCTTAAAAAGGAGAGGGAGACCGAAATAGCACTCTAGCTACAGAACTGTGGATGGGAATGGACTCATTGGAACTTAGAAGCAGTAGAAGAGGTGTAGGTCTCTTTCAGCCTAATTTTTGTACTGACAGAAGCAACTCTTGGATTAGCAGGGTCCATCTACTAAGGTTGGGACTGGGATAGAGTGACAAGTGAGATTAGGAAAATCAGAAAGTAATGGTCTATTGGAACCATAGGAGGTGTGGGGAGTACTGTGGGAAGATTGTAACTGGTGTGTTCTTACAGTGTTAGTGACAATACTAGGGAGTCCAGTCTGAAGAAACAGAGAGAAAAAGAGAAGGTATGCCTTTCTGGCAGAATGTTTTCTTTTTTGCAGCTCAATTGATGGTTCTCACATTGATATGGGAAGGAGACTTGCAAGTTTCAAGCCAGCCTCATCCATGTAATAAGATAGCAAGCATCTCAAATAAACCCACCCAAGCCCTCCAACACAAAATATTTGTGTATGTATTGAACATGATGACACATGTTTTTTTCTCAGCATTTGAGAGACAAAAGGAGATGGACCTCTATGAATTTGTTACAAGTTTGGTCTACACAGAAAGAGTTTTGTTTTTTGTTTTAGTTTTTGTTTTTTTCAAAATCAAATTTGTAGGCAACTTACTAGGATTCACTGACTATATGTCATGTTAGTCTTTAAAACATAAAAATACCAAATTTATTCTTAGGAACTCAAAGGCAAAATTTGCATGTTATTGTTTATGAAGTTATTTCTACTTAACTAATAATAGCATTTTACTCCCACTAGCAAACAATTTTACATTCTTTTCTGGGAAACACAAAAGGAACTCTCTCTAAATCTGGAAAGTTTCATATTAAGCAATTGTATTGAGCTTGGTGTTCTTAAAGGATGAATACTGCTTGGCACAGCACATGATAGTCAATGAAAGTAGCAGTCATCTGCTCAGATCACAGATGACATGCTCACTCCTGAACATGGGTGGGGTCCATTCATTAAGAAATCAATGCTTATGAAGTTTCCAAAACACAGGTCATCATTATGTAAGAAGAAGCCATTGTCCAACTTCTAGCATGAGTTCCCTAGTTCCTCATTGTTCAGGGGTCACAGGAGTCTAGTAAGCAGGCAAGCCTTGGAATAGAAAGATTCATTATGGACAAGATAGAAAAAAAATATAATTGGACATGATTTCTGAAATTCCTTCAACCAAAAAAATATATTGTCCTGTCCAACCTACTGATTTTGTTTCCATTGCTATAATGTTTCCCATATAAAATATAAAAGTGAAGACATTAAATAGTATTAGGTGTTGTTAAAAACTAAGCCATCACTTGCAAAGAGGAGGACATTTTGGTTCTGATGTTTCCCATTCAACTAATAATATTTGTAAAATATTTTATCCCCACAAGTTTGAAAAGAGGATAACAAAATTTATAAGAAGAATACATGAAATATAAATTTACTATTAAAATAACAACTATATTATGCTCATTTATATAACAAGATTAATGTCCATAGTGGATTGTAATTCAGATTGGTCATGACAAGGACTAGGTCTCCCTGCAGCTGATGACTATAAAGAGGTGGAATCTTCTTCCTAAATCAGGTTCTAAGAAAGAATGGTATGAGCAGGGCACCTATAGAGGACTTGCATTGTTCCTCCTTTTTAGAATTTTATCACACTGTGGGCTTTAAACTCAGTTTCTGATGAACCATAGTAAGAAAAAAGTTGATATCCAATATCCCTTTTATCATGCTAGGAAAAGCAATAAAGCTACTCTTATTTTGAGTTTGTCTGACCCAGGTAGTCACCATACAGTGAATCACAAAGGACTTTAAATGCTTTCCCCCCAAAAGGCCCTGTTTGCCACCAGAGAAGCTGTGGATGCTCCAACCCCTTCCCACAATTCTTTCCCTTAGAATTAAGCACATGAACTGTTGAGTATTTTTGTTTGTTTGCTTTTTGTTTTTGTTCTTTTTTCTTATGATAGACACGTGGTTTTTTGGTGTTAAATTTGGATCTAACTAAGATTTCTTGCATATGAGTCTTTCATCATTTATGTTTTCAGAACGTATTTTATTCACTTTAAATTTTTTTCAGTATTGTTGAGCCAGAGGTGGTTTTAGTGAATATGCTTGAGAAACAAGTTAGTGAGCCAACATGTAATGGTTTTCCTCTCAAGAAAATATGAGAACTATTACATTTTCTTGAAAACAAGAATTTTGAAAATTGATTTAGTCTTACTTAGTATTGAGCATCATTATTTTAAATGTATGTTTCTGTTTCATTTTTAGAAAAAAATCATGAAATTCATCTGGCTTAAAATAGTAACTGAGGTTTTATTTATTTACATATTTTTCTTGTTTTATTTTCACCATTAAAACTACATAAGCTATATATTTTTTTTATTTCACAGTAAAATAAATTAATGTAACTTTACAATTTGATTTAGGCATAATTGACATAGCAACATAATTTTAATCTGAGCAGTCTTCATATGTGGGATTTGAAAAACTCTATTGTGTTTATCAATGTTGAATTTTCTTAAATAGTTTCTGAACTTAAGGATAAGTTATTACAGGTATGCATGTTAATTATTATTTGAAATTTGTATTTGTAATTCTATTAGATCTTTGATGTAGTATGTTGAAGCACTGTATTTATGTAAAAAAGTAGTAATTTTACATATCATTGATGAATTAATTTTTTAAATCTTTTTCTCTATAATTTTTTTCACATAATATATTGTGATTCTGGTTTTCTCTCCCACAATTTCTCCCAGATCCTTTCTAATCCCCCTCTTGCACATATATACTTTCATCTTTCTCTATCATTAAAAACATCTAAAATAAAAGTAAAATAAAATAAAATAAAAACAAATAAAGCAGAATAGGACAAAACAAGCAAACAAAAAAGAGTCAAAGAAAATGCACAAGAAGCCCATATAAATGAACAGGTACACACATTCACATAAAAAGAAATCCCATAAAACCAAAAAATCATAAACCATAATATATACACAACAGATCTGTGCCTTATAGTTTCTACTTCTTTTAAGAGACACCATGACTATAGCAACACTTACTAAAAAACAAATACAAAAATATAAACATTTCATTGGGCTTGATCAAATTTTAAAGGCTTAGTACATTACTGTTATAGCAGGAAGTGTGATGGTAGGCAGGTAAACTGGAGTATCTGTGAATCCCAATCAAGATCTAAAAGCAGTAGGAAGAGGAGAGAAATAGTGCTCTTTACTCAGTTTTCTGAATCCTCGAAGCCTACTCACAAGCTCATAGAGCAAGTATCCTGTGTATTGAATGTTATTCATGACCTGTCAAAAGTAAATAAATAAAAACCTATGGCCTATAGGAAAGTATGGAATAGAAGGTGTGACATGGAAGGTTAAAGGATTCTGGAATGGAGCCAAGTGTGGGGCGATTAGCCCTGGGAGATGAAGGAGGACAGAAGCATAAAATCTGATAACCAGTCATGTGGCAGAACTTAGATCAGAATAAATGGGATAGTAGGTTATGAGCTATTTAGAGAATGAGTCAAAACATA
The DNA here is from genome assembly GCA_019843965.1 of Rhynchomys soricoides. Taxonomy (NCBI): domain Eukaryota; kingdom Metazoa; phylum Chordata; class Mammalia; order Rodentia; family Muridae; genus Rhynchomys; species Rhynchomys soricoides. The sequence goes on along the minus strand of JADRCH010000226.1, from coordinate 6,230,534 downwards.
TGGTCAAGGTGTTGTAAATATAATAAGGCCTCAGAGTCATTATATCTGGGGACAGGGCATCAGCTTTCAACACATACTCTAACAAGGTTACACCTACTCAGAAAAAGGGCTCCCATATGTCCTAATCCTTTCAAATATGGCCACACTCTATAACAGTAGAAATTATAAGATGCATATCTTTTGTATATATATTATTGTTTATGATTTTATGATTGTATGGGATTTGTGTATGAGTGCATTGCCTCTGTGATTCAATGTGCTTCTAGCATAAAAGTTATATGTAATTTTGCTGAACATCGTCACACAAAGTCCTACTCTAAATTCCCAATAAAAGTATTAAACCTATCTTCTCAAGGCTGATCACCTGTTTGATTTATCTTAGCTGAAGGTCTAAGACTCTGGCTCTGACCTGAAGGTTTTAATTGCCACACATTAAAAATTACTCCAGCCATTGCTTCTGCTGTTTCTTATTTAAATTCTAATGACAAGTAAAGTAGGACCTTTGGTATTATTCTGTATCATTTTGTGTTGCCTTTTCTGTTTCCTATATTTAGATTTTTTCTGATGTCCTGCGCTACGGTCTCGCCAGCAAGAACGACGCAGCACACATAGGATCCTTCTGCAGTAAAGCTTTAATGCATCTTGAGAGGGAGAGCATAAGCTTGCCACGAGTGGAGACCCCGAACAATAGAACACCCGTCCCTTATATAGGTCACAGTGCTTGCCTGGGACATGGAGCTTCCCCATTGGCTCCCGCACACCAGGCCAGATGCCGCCACGAGAGAGGCTGAGACTCTGAGGTGGAAAATTACCAGGTGCATGCGCACTAGCCTGTTTACAACTTGTCCTCGGCCGAATGTAGGCGCCATCTTGTAATGGCGAATGTGGGTGCTCAGGCGGCTCCCAACATTCTTCCTCTTTTGAAATTTGAGCCAGAGTACTTCTACACAGCCTTGGTTGTCCTACATACACAAACTCTCTATGTAGACAAGGCTGACCATGAACTCACAGAGATCCATTTTCCTTAGCTTAGAGATCCAATTCCTGGATAAAAGACATTTGTAATCTGGTTATATAACCTATATCTAAAGTTTAACTGATGGTGATGGATGTTCACTATCTTGAAAGAGGAACACAGAGTCAATTCCTTAGGAAATATTACTGCCTGCCTTCATTGATAACAGGATATCTATATGGTAACAAGAACAAATGCTCTTTTTTGGGGGAGGGGGATTTTTTGGAATTTTTTTGGGGGGGGATAGGATATATTGACTGCTCTTATAAATATCTTCAGTTTGTTCCAGAACAAAGCTAACATTTCTTCCAATAATTTGATACCTTAAAATATTACTTTAAGACTTTACTTATGGTAAGAAATTACCTTTGATTGAGGAATTCTGGTGACTCCTTCCTGAGGAAATATTTGTTATGTCCTGTAACATTACTATGGTTGCAAGAAGGTAAACTCCTCCTATCTCTATTCATCTTTGTATTGTTCTTTCAGTTTATTCAAGCTATTGTTTCTTATATTCATAATCTCTTTATACCTCTGTAGTCAATAATTAGTTGAAGCTGGAGTCAGACACTGCCCATTTCACTGTTTTGTACCTTGTCTTCTTTCATTTACTTCTCCATACTGAGATTTGACTTTCTAGTCTCTCCACCTTGTCTCACATTTACTTGGTAGAGAACACTAGGCTTGTATCCCCACTACAAAGCATCAGCACTATAATTCCATCCAGGAAATAATCCTTGAAAAATAGAGATCTTAATTTACTGGGTTTTGTTTTCCAAGATATACCTTGCTTTATGAGTACTATATGTAATTTATTGTTACTTTTTTATGTAATTGCAGTTATTTAAAAAAGGGCATGTAAATACAATTTCTGCTATACTCTTCTTTTTTAAGTAAGAAATTCAATTGTTTGATATGAAAGCTAGAAATCGTTCAGCTCCTCTTTTTTCTCTTATATATTTTTGAATGTACGTGGTAAGGAATGGTACCACCAACAGTGGCTGAGTAAATGTGATCTATATAATACCTCACAAACATGTATACCAAATCAAGTCAGACTATTCTATGGGTACTTCACTGAGATTTTGTTCCCAAATTCTTCTAAATGTGTTAAGTTGACAGTGCAAACTAACTACCATAATATCTCTCAATTTAAATAAATAAACAATTTCTACATTATATAAAGGTAAAATGTAAAATTTTAAATCAATATTCCCCCTAGGAATCTATAAGCATATTATGGATAAAGTATATTGTTGATTACGTACTTTGAATCCATAGGAATATCATGAATATATACAATTAATATACCTAATGTTTATATTCATTAGCATAGTACAACTTTCAATATGTTTCTGTACTAAATATGATAATGTTCTCAAATAGTAATCTTTCTATTGCATGCTATTTTAAATTTATCTTCATAATACAGCCTACTACAGTTACCCTTACTATGTAGAGGTAAAAATTTGGACATTTTTAAAAGTTTACATAATAACATTGTGACAGACATGAAGTAGCAGGCCAGATGCCAACTGACATGATAAGTTAATTTCAACATTCTACTGACCCTAATAAAGGAGAACAGATAAAACCAAAGACCATCAAGCAGGATGCCACATTCAAGTTATAACACACTCCATATGATCAGTGGCGACTGTAGAGTACTAAACCGGGAATACACTAAGAAAGTGACTGATATGGGTAGTGACATGTATCAGCAGATGCTAGCTTGCCTGGGGCAAAGTGAGGATGAGAATCAGAAGGAGAATTTCTGTATCTCTAACTATTTACTAGCTATCACATACATAATTTAGCTAAACTTATCAAAAATACTTTAGATTAAACTTTGGTGTATAAATAAAAGAGTTTAGCTTTTTAAATTTCAAAGAGATAACTCCTTAAATAAATTATGAAATTGTAAGTTTTATAATGGGATAAATCATAAAATATCTTGTAAATCATTCTTAAAAACCTCAGATGTAATTGAGAAGGTGGATTAGCAGTATAAATATTGGAGTTTGCATCTCCAAATCTCAAATTCTGGGTGGACATGGCAGCCCCCATCAATTCCAGACGTGTGTGTGTGTGTGTGTGTGTGTGTGTGTGAGAAAGAGAGAGAGAGAGAGAGAGAGAGAGAGAGAGACAGAGGCAGAGACAGAGACAGATAGAGTGACAGAGAGACAGAGAGAGAAGAAAGGAGAAAGAAAGAAAGAAAGAAACAAAGAAAGAAAGAAAGGAGGAAAGAAAGAAAGAGAACATCTTCAGAACAACTTAGCTGGTAGAGTCATCAGGCTCTGGTTTAGTGAACGATCATGTTTTAATTAGTAAAGGGGAAGAACACTGGAGAAACATTTCTGACATCATCCTCAGGTCTGCACAGACACACACATGCATCTGACACATATACACAAATATGCATAGCTACATGCACATATCCTCCATATAGACATATGTAAAAGAAAGCAAACAATCCTTTATTAAGAATAAAATTTTAATTAGATAATAAATTACCTGAATTTGCATCATTCAATATTCACAGTACTTATTACATTTGGAAGAAAACCAGAAACTCTCAGGTCATTAGGTCAAAATTTGCCACCATCCTTTTTTGTTTCTTTATGATACTGTAAGAAACCTTCTAATCTGAATGATATAGATACAATACATTTTTGTCACTGTTCTGGAGGAAGTAGAACCCAAGATCAAAGAAAGCATTGGAAGACTCAGTTGTCTAATGAAACTAGGATCTAAGAACATCATTTGCTCACATGGCACAGGCTACAGAGAAATATAGCTGAACACTGTTAAATAAACTCCTATTATTATAGTGCTTTTTTAAAAAATTGCAATTATAATTACACCATTTTCCCATTTCCTTTAATATATTCATCCATGCCCTCTCATGTAGTCCTGTGTTCTCTCTCAGATATGCCCAATGGTTTGTCTTCTGTAAGACACTTTGCCCTGATCACGAAAGAAGAGATATTTTCCCACAATACTCTCAAAGGGTTCGGGTTTTAACACTCAATATGTAAAAGGTTGGCAACTACTGAGTTTTTGAGAAAACTTGTCTAAATTTGAACAGCCACTTCTTACCTAGGTGAGCTTAGACTATTAAATATCACATTGAGAACTTTGTTTATAAAAAGTGGAACAATGTTTTATGGAACTGTTGTGAAGATTGAATTAGTTAATATGAGCAAAGCATGTAGAAAATGTTGACCTAATAAAAGAGTTAAATCAGGGTTGGGAGAGCACTCATTGATGTTCCAGCAGACTGGCTTACATTCCCACAACCATCCTGGCTTCTGAACTCAAAGGGGACCAAAGGCCTTCTTTTGGCCTCTTTGGACAATGCATACATGTTGTATGCATATGAAGGCAACACATCCATCCTTATACAATAAAAGCTAACAAATTTTAAACAATTATTTTTTAATGTATTCGACAAGTACTAGGTAACAAATACTTATGTTGTTTGTTTTCTAGGCTAACAATTCAGTTTTGTTCCCAAAGCATATATGTTACTACTTATTTTGCAACCCAGGAATAAGGTAAGTAAATAAAATCCCTTTTAATAAATTAAAAAGGAAAGAAATGATATGTGTTCCTGCCTCATGACAGTGACTTGTTACATGCAGTTTTGAGTCATAAATATAATGGTTTGTGATTGTGCTACTTATACATCATCTGTGACCAACAAGAAAAAAGCACCTTATCAAAAGAATTTCCAATAGGAAATTTCCTGTTCTATTAAGCATTGCCTGAATTTCCTTTTACTGCTTAATCTTCTATAATTATATTGATCACTTTGACACTTCTTATAACTCTGGTTATAACTCTGGATCATAGGAATCAATTCCATTCTCTTTTCCTTGTGGAATGTATTGAAATTTCAAATTTTAATAAATTTGAAACCATTAAATTATCTAATAATTTCATTAGGAGTTATGATCATCTCTCTATATATTATTTGAAAACATATACATATATATGAAGTATATATATATATATGTCTTTGTGTGTATAGCTGTGTTATATGTTCAAATATGCATATGCTAAGTATATCAGTATATATAAGACATGCATACATAAAAGTAAATATATATCTTTTAAAATTCAAATGTGAGTAATGTCACAGGGACTGTTCTTTTATGGCAAAGGTGTTTCAGATATTCTTTGAACATATTTCTCTATATAATTCAGATTGGTGCAATATACATTCCACTAAGACAATGTTCAAATACATCTTTTCTTTGACATAACACATATTACCAAAGAATGTAGAACAGTAATTGCCATAGGTTTTCTTGGAAAATATTCCAAAGGAAATGTTTTAGACTTTGTATATTATGCTGTAACTATTAATTTGCATGACAGCATGAACGTAATAGCCACACAGAATATATAAATGAATAAAAACATCTGTGTTTTATTAAAACTTGATTTATGTATATTAATGTTTGGCTGGTATTATTTCACAGGAGTCTGGGAGTGGGATGGAGCATCTACTACATTACTCAGATTCATTGGCTTAATGTTACCTATACAGTAGAGTTAGAATTACAAGTTGTGGAATGATGTCTATGGTCTTTGAGGATTCTCTTGTAGAAATTTTTAATCCCTATCCAGGATTTCTTCCTGTGCTTGATCATTCAGCTCTCAGATAAAAGACATACACACCCAACATTTACCTTTACAATAAGCTTTAATCAGCACTAGAACTGGACAAATATCTACTTTTTGTGCTACTAAAATCTATTTCCTATCGATAACCCTGAGTTATGACTTAGTATGTTTCATCTGGGCTGCTCTTAACTCTATTCAATAGCACTCAGGGCCATGTTTTCTTGACTCCTAACCCATGGCGATTTTCTCTTCCTCCTCACCTTTTTCTCTTTCCTTACTGGCTCTCCTCTGACACCCAAGTACAGGAACCTTAAAACCTGCTTATGTCTCCTCTGCCTAGCTGTTGGTTGTTAGCATCACCAATCAGAATTAACTTGGGCAAGGTCACATGATATCACTTGGGTCAACTGAAGACTTTGGACTCTGGGGCAACCAGATCTCGAGGAACTGACATTAGCATTAGAATTTAAGCAGCAACCTACTAAAAGATTCTTGGACATAGAGAATTGTCCACCAGTGCAATGAAGTGATGGACTACTTTGACTGGGTTAAGTCAACCATTTATACTGATTTAAATGTAGTTTAGAGAGTTCAGAAAATAAACTTATGCTAAAGATAGCTGGATTTACCTCTTCTGGTAGATTCACAACAATAACTGCTAAAATCTTCATAGATTTGACCTTAAAAGTATAAGCAGAGACTTGTATTGCCATTACATTAAATAAGAAAGTTGATAGATTTTTTTATTGGAAATTAACATAAGAGAATTTTTCATACATTTTTTATTTCTCTGGAGTTTACTATGTAAAAGAATTTTATTATTTTAATAAGATACACAAGAAAAAGATAAAAGGTATAATGATCACAAGGTTAAATATTTAAAACTGCAACCTAACTTAGCAACAGGTATGCTTGACATACATCTGTAATCACTGTATTTAGGATGCTGAAAGCATGAAGGTTCACTGTGAGTTCTGGATTACAGAGGTAGATAGAGTTTCAAAAAGATATACATACACATACATATACACATACATATACATATGCATACATTGTCTAGGGAAGAGAACTAGATGCATACCAGTAAACCTACTTCTACATATATCTTTTTTCAAAATACTTGCCTTTCATCCTCTCATGTTCCTCTTCAAGTAGGGATTCCTGATTCGCATTTCCAGTTCCATAAATATATATCACACGAATAAAAGTCCCAACTATCTTCCACCATCCTTTTGAATATCGAAAGTAAGACTCTACTAACTCTACAGAGGTTCTGGTCTTGAGCTTAGAAACAGCTTTGTCTGATTTGGTGCTACTTTTGTTATCCCATCAACACTGAATTGTTGGAAGGTGATTCCTCAGGCCTATACAGCAGCTAATCCAGATGCAATGCTGAGATAACAGGAAACAGGGCTTTAAACACACACTGAACAAATAAGAGACAAGTTGTCAAAAAATAGCACCAATAATAACAACAAGTACTACAATGAAACAGTAGCAAAGATTAACTCTAGATGCCAAGGTTGCATATATACAGACCCAAACATCTAAGACAATAGTAATCCACCAATAATGACTATTGCAATGGTACTCAAGAATATTTACTTTCATACAAAGAATGACTATAAAATAGCAATATTAGCCATAATCAAAGAGCTTATCATGTGGGAATAAATGTTTGAAAGGAGTCTGCAAAAAAAATGGAATTTAGTAATGGAAATAAATCAAGATATGAAACAGAATATAATAAATATGATTTCCTTTGTAAGTGTCACAATAAAATAAAACTTAAAATAAAAAATCCTGGAATTTAAACCAAAGATTCATACAAATGGAAGGGGGACCATTAGATCTTATCAACAGATTGCTATGATATATTTTTTTAGAGTTTCAGCACTGTATTTTGATCATATTTTTATTTCTTTAATCAGTTCTTAGTGCATTCATGCCCTATCTTAATCTATACAACTTTGTGTTCTCAGTTTCGTTTATATCCACTAAGTCTAAAAAACTCTTGGATGTAAGACATTCCAGTGTAATATAGTTGAATTACCAGGGACACTCAAACACCAACTGGAATTAACTTTTGGGGGGGATATTTACTTTATATACATTTCAAATGTTTCCTCCTTTGGAAACTCCCTATTCCATTCCGGTTCCCCCTGCCTCTATAAGGATGCGACCCTCCAACCACTCCCAACTTCACTCCAAGAATTCCCCTACACTGGGGCATCTAACAGCCTTAGGGCCAAGAGCCTCTCCTCTCACTGATGGCCAACGAGACCATCCTCTGCCACATATGTGGCCAGCTCCATGGATCCCTCCATATTCTTTGGATGGTGGTGCTGTCTCCAGAAGCCCCGGGGTTCTGGGCATTTGACACTGTTGCTCTCTCCATGGGGCTGCAAACCCCTCAGCTCCTTCAGTCTCTTCTCCAACTCCTCTATCCAGGACCCCATGCTCAGTCTAATGGTTGGCTCAAAGCATCCTGCTCTCTGTTTGTCAGGCTCTACCTGAGCCTCTCTGGAGACAGCTTATCATGCTTCCATCGGCAAGCACTTCCCAGCATCCACAAGAAAGTCCTGGTTTGGTGGCTAAATATGGGATGTATCCCCAGGTGTGGCAGTCTCTGGATGGCCTTACCTTGCATCTCCATACTTTGTCTCAATATTTCCCCTGTGAATATTTTGCTCACCCTTCTAGGAAACATTGAAACATCCGCATTCTAGTCTTCCTTCTTCTTAGGCTTCATATGGTCTGTGAATTGAATCTTGGGTATTCCAAACTTTGGGGCTAATATCCACTTATCAGTGAGTATATACCCTGATTGTTCTTCTGTAACTGAGTTACCTCACACATTATGATATTTTCAAGTTTATTTGACTGTAAAATTCATGAAGTCATTATTTTAATAGCTGAGTAGTTGTCCATTGTGTAAATGTACCATATTTTCTATATCCATTTCTCTGTTGATGGATATATGGGTTGTTTCCAGCTTCAGGCTATTAAAAATAAGGCTTATATGAATATAGTGGAGCATGTGTCCTTGTTACATCTTGGAGCATTCTGGGTATATGCCAAAGAGTGGTACAGCTGGGTCCTATGTCCAATTTTCTGAAAATCTGACAAACTGATTTCCAGAGTGGTGGTACAAACTTGTAATCCCACCAGCAATGGAGGAGAATTGCTCTTTCTCCACATCCTCGCCAGCATCTGCTGTCACTTGAGTTTTTTGATCTTAGCCATTCTGACTGGTGTGAGGTGGAATCTAAGGATTGTTTTGATTTGCATTTCCCTGATGACTAAGGATGTTGAACCTTTATTTAGGTGCTTCTCAGCCCTTCAGGTTTCCTCAGTTGAGAATTCTCTTTTCAGGTCTGTTCTCCATTTTTTAATAAGGTTGTTTCATCCTTTGGAGTCTAACTTCTTGAGTTCTTTGTATATATTTGATATTAACCCTCTATCAAAAGTAGGATTGGTAAAGATGTTTTCCTAATCTGTTGGTTGCAGTTTTGTACTATTGACAGTGTCTTTTGCCTTACAGAAGCTTTGCAATTTTATGAGGTACCATTTGTCAATTATTAATCTTAGAGCATAAGCCATTGCTGTTCTCTTGAGGAACTTTTCCCCTGTACAATGTGTTTGAGACTTTTCCCCACTTTCTCTTTTATTAGATTCAGTGTATCGGGTTTTATGTGGAGGTCCTAAATGCACTAGGACTTGCAGTTTGTGCAGTAAGATAATTATGGATAAATTTGTGTTTTTCTACATGCAGAACACCAGTTGAACCAGCACAATTTGTTGAAAATGCTGTCTTTTGTCCACTACATGGTTTTAGCTCCTTTGTCAAAGATGAAGTGATATTAGGTGTGTTGGTTTATTTCTGGGTCTTCAATTCTATTCCACTGATATACCTGCCTGTCACTGTACCAATACTATGTAGTTTTTATCACTATTGCTCTGTAGTATAGTTTGAGGTCAGGATACTGTTTCCCTCAGAAGTTCTTTTATTATTGAGAATAGTTTTTGCTATCTTGGGCTTTTTGTTATTCCAAATGAATTTGGGAATTGCTTTTTCTGTCTATGAAGAGTTGAGTGGGAATTTTGATGAGGATTGTATTAAATCTATAGTATTTTTTTGGCAATATGGCCATTTTTACTATATTAATCCTGCCAATACATGAGCATGGAAGATCTTTCCAACTTCTGGGGTCTTCCTAGATTTCTTTCTTTAGAGACTTGAAGTTCTTGTCATACAGATTTTCTCTTGTTTGGTTAGAGTCACACCAAGATACTTTATATTTTTTGTCACAATTGGGAAGGACATGATTTCCCTAATTTCATTCTCAGCAGGTTTACTATTGATTTGCTTGAGTTAATTTTATGTGGCTACTTTGCTGAAGTACTTTGTTTATCAGTTGTAGGAGTTCTCTGGTGGAGTTTTTTGGGTCACTTAAGTGTACGAGCATATAATCTGCAAATAGTGATATTTTGATTCCTTCCTTTCCAATTTGTATCCCTTTGAACTCTTTTTATTGTCTAATTCCTGTAGCTAGAACTTCAGGCACTATATTAAATAGATAGTGAGAAAGATAGTAGCCTTGTCAGGTCCCTGATTTTAGTGGGATTGCTTCAAGTTTCTCTCCATTTAGTTTGTTTTGGCTACTGGTTTGCTGTTTATTATTTTTACTATGATTACTTGAATTCTTGATCTTTCTAAGACTTTTATCATGAAAGGTTGCTAAATTTTGTCAAATGCTTTCTATCAGATCATTATGGATTAAGGCTGGTCTTCAATACCAACAAATACAACAGAAAGCCCACATACACATGGAAGTTGAACAATGCTCTACTCGATGATAACTTGGTCTAGGAAGAAATAAGAATGAAGTTAATGAATCCCTAATATTTATTGAAAATTTCAAGTACAACGTACCAAAACTCATGGGACACAATGTAAGCAGTGCTGTATAGAAGACTCATAGCTCTAATTGCTTCCAAAAAGAAACTAAAGAGAGCATACATTAGCAGTTTAACAGCACACCTGAAAGCTCTAGAACAAAAAGAAGCTAATACACCCAAGAGGAGTAGATGGCAGGAAATATCAAACTCAGGGCTGAAATCAACCAAGTAGAAACAGAAAGAACTATACAAAAAATCAACAAAACCAGGAGCTGGTTCTTTGAGAAAATCAACAGGATAGATAAACCGTTAGCCAGACTAACAAGAGGGCACAGAGATCATATCCAAATTAACAAAAATCAGAAATGAAAAGGGAGCTATAAGAACAGAAACTGAGGAAATTCAAAAAATCATCACATTCTACTACAAAAGCCTATGCTCAACAAAATTGGAAAGTCTGGATGAAATGGACAATTTTCTAGACAGATATCAAATATCAAAGTTAATTCAGGATCAGATAAATCAGCTAAACCTTTCCATAACCCCTGAAGAAATAGAAGAAGTCATTAAAATCTCCCAACCAAAAAAAGCCCAGGAACAGATGGGTTCAGTGCAGAATTCTATCAAACCTTCAAAGAATATCTAGTATCAATACTCTTCAAACTATTCCACAAAATAGAAATAGAAGGAGCACATCCCAATTCATTCTATGAAGTCACAGTTACACTGATACCAAAACCTCACAAAGACCCAATAAAGAAATCTTCAGACCTATTTCCCTTATGAATATCGATGCAAAAATCTTTAGTAAAATTCTTGGAAACCAAATCCAAGTATACATCAAAACTATCATTCATGACAATCAAGTAGGTGTCATCCTCATGATTCAGAGATGGTTCAATACCCAGAAATCCATCGATGTAATTCACTACACAAACAACCCAAAGGAAAAAAAATCACATGGCCATTTCATTAGATGCTGAAAGTATTGATTTTTATTTATATAATAGCAGTAACACGCTTATGAAATAAAGGCATGTATTCTAAAAGTTAGACAATACTCCAAGAAATTGACCAACATGCAGTTAATGTGCTGTGCTTCCTCTATGAATTTGTGATAAACTGTTCTCTTAATGGGCTTTCTGAATTCAAGTAATTGGCCAAGTTTCTACTCTTTATTTGCCTGCCTTAATAAAAACAGGACATCACAAATACACATACATACACATACTCACACTCAGAGGAGGAAAAAAGCAGGAAGGGAAGAAGTGAGAGGAAGAGAGAAAGAGACAGACAGACGGAAAAGAAAACCAGAGTCAGTGGAATCTTCAAAGTTAGAATATATACATATAAAATTTATAGCTTAAGAAACTGTACTTTTCTTGTGAGTACTTGAGGTCTAAGGTACACGCTACTGTATTTTAAAGTGTTCCTGTTAAACAAACAAACACATACAAACATATACATATATAGATATGTATGTATGCCATTTTCTTTATTTGTTTGAATGTGTGTCTTGGTGTGCTATGGAGATTTGAAAACCACTTGCAGAATTCAACTCTCTCCATCAAAAATGTTGGTCCAGAAAATCAAATCCAGGTTATTGGTTTGACACTTCATTAGCTTTGTTCTAGCAAGAAATAAATGTTTTAACATCTTAGGAATTTATAACTTTTGAAACTGTGACTTCTTGTGAAAACTTTTGGACTAAGGTACATACTACTGTATTTTAAAGTGATCCTGTTAAAAATAGAAATAAAAAGCACAAATCTGTGATTTTTTTGAGGGGGTGTTGAGACAGGGTCTCTCTGTGTAACCCCTGGCTGTCCTGGAACTCACTCAGACCAGTCTGTCCTCCAAGTCAGAAATCCACCTGCCTCTGCCTCCCAAGTTCGCCATCACTGCCCTGAAAATCTGTGATTTCTTTGCGACTTTAGAACTGTAATATTATGGAAGTAAACGGACCCTAAAGTTCCTATTTAGTCTTTGCTGGAAGTAAAATAAGGATTTAATGATATAAAATTGACAATGGCAGAAACTTATAGCTTGCTGATGAGCGATAATATTAACGGTTGAACTTCAGTGCATGTGATGTCTGTGATATAATTGTTTAATTATTTTAAATTGCTAAAATTGTTAGAAAACCTATTTTGAGTTCTGGTATAAATACAGTTACTAGAGGACAATCAGGACAGGGTTAGAAGATGAAGAATCTTTAAGGAGATATAGTTAACTGTTAAGAAATGGATGTAAAATAAATGAAAACTGTAATTAGAGACTAATGCCATTTTGGTAGTTTTGACCTCTAAAGTTAGTATATTATTTTTTCATGATTTGTAAATATTTACCCTTTCTTACTCTTTACCTAGATGATGCCTTATCATCTTTCCTTGTTGATAGATTACTAACTAAATGTATGCTTGCTAAATTTATATCTGATGTACTTCTTTGAGTTTGGTTTAGATAATGTATTATTTAATATGAAGAACATATTTCTATAAGTGCTATACTTCACAAACAATAATAATTACAAGAAAAAATATTTCAAAAGGACACAGTAAGGAAAATGTAAATAAAGTAGTTTAAAACAATTTATGTTTAAGTTAAAGATATAAATATCTATACGTTCATATATAGATGAACCATTAAAATAAGTTATGGAGAAGACAAATATTGTAGAGTGCACTGAATAAAATTTTAGCAAAAAATAGTCTTGTTGTAGTACCAAAATAAACAAATGTTCAATTGTATGATGTTAAGTTCATATCTACCTACAAATCCAGATTGCATTGTATGTGGAGAAATAAAGTGAGTTTCCAACCATTACATCTCCTAAAATAATACCTTTATAAATCATTAACCTATTACTAAAAAGACCACATGTTCATTACCAGAGGACAAAGCATCAAAGAGTGACATTATCTCTCACTTTACTTTTATTTTCATTTGTATTTGAAGACCACATAGGTTTCTTGAATACATATATTTTTGTTACTAACCAAAAGTATATTCTCAAAATTCACAATGTTCATACAGTGAATGAAAATTTTTTTGATACATGATTACTTTTATGAAAATGATAAGTATTGTTAAACTATCATAAATGTATAGGATTTAAAAAAATGATCATAAGTTTTATCACAGTTGAAAATACAATGCATATCATAGAAAATTAAAATATACCTTTATGGAAAAAATAAACTGTACAAAGAACAACAGAAGTGGCTTGAGAGTCCTTGTTGCCCACAGAAAGAATCAGAGTACTTTCCAGTACTCACACTGAACAGCTTCAATTCCATCCACAATGTACCTGACACATCTCTCTGGATACCTACTCAAATGTACGCAAACACACTCACACACACACACACACACACACACACACACACTCACACACACACACACCAAGATTTTTTTTTAAATAAGAGTGGTTTAGTCATCCTTCTTATGTATAGATAGATAGATAGATAGATAGATAGATAGATAGATATAGATATAGATATAGATATATAGAGATAAAGAGATATGTGTGTGTGTGTACATATATAAAATGGCAACACTTATCTCTCCTCCTTTTGACTTTAGAGCAGCTTCCAACTTTGTGCTCTTGTCTTTTCAGTGGCATGAATATGTTCCAAGAGTCTTATAAAGGTGTTGCTTAGAATCCAATCCATTCAATGTCCTCAACTGTTTATTATATTCTTGTGATACTTAAAATAAACTCCATGCTTTATGTATTACTATTTTTATTTTCTTGGTAAAGATAATAAGGCTCAAATACACTAACATCATAATTATTATAGGATAGACATAGACATAATTTCTAGCATTTCATCATTTGTAGAGATCACACCTAGATCCATTCAATGACAGTAAACAAGATGAACAATATCACCATGTTACATTAAGTGATACTGCTGGTTAATTTTCACCATTTTGCATTCTGAATAATGGTGTTCAGAGATAACATTTCTCTTCATATTCACTTTGTCTTTTCATTTAAAAATAGTATCTATGTGTACACATATGGAATGAGATCTGAATATGGATACCATTTTATTTATCTGCTAATAATACATCATTTTGTATACCTGTTGCCCATTTCTATGCCACTTTTGAATAAATGTTTGCTCAAAACTTTTGGATATTTTTAATCAAATTATTCTTTTAGAGTAACTTATTAGATGTCTTTTTGTTTTTGAGATAAGAATAATTTTACCAAACAGCAAGCTATAGGAAAAAAAAAAAATGAAGCATTAATTTTGGCTTGAGATTCCATGGAGACAAGAGTAAATTGTGGTGGTGAGCCATGACAGCAAGTAACAGGATCAGGAATCTAAGAGATCATTTATCTGTAAACACAGTAACACACAAGACTGCACATTGTAAGCATCCCCAAACATTTCTTTCTACTATGTGCCAATGTTCAAATTTCTTATCCTGTGTGTAACATTTGTCATTTAAAATACATTAGGATTCATGAACATATATATGTATGCAAACCCATCAAATTATAACATGAAATATGTGAAATATTTGTGTATTAATTAAACCTGTTAAAAGAAAAAATTCCCAATGCATTTCTACTATAAGCAGTGATGTAATATCTCCTTTTTTTTTTTACTACACTGGCTCAATAATTAAGTGGAAGAAACACTTTATTAGTCCAAAAGATATTAATTTTAAATGATGGAGAAAGGTAAAGCAAAACTTGGAGTTAATTGTCAGATACTTGCCATTCTAGAACCCAATCCCCGTGTTTTCTTTTTGTGAAATATGCCCCAAATTTTCAGGCTATATAAAAGTGAGTAAGATAGATACCTTGTACACAAGAAACATATGAAATATTTCACAGAGCCTCAAAATGATTACTGTATACAGTGCTCTTTGTAAAATGTATTATAATTTTACACTTTAATTTGAACTTCATAATATTAAGGACAGTTCAAAATTAAGATTTTCTTTGACTGGAAGAAGAATAAAGTAAACAAAATATATAAAATAAATCACAGTCAATTATAAAAAGATTACAGATCTACAGAAACAAAATTAATTTTCACAGATTTTTTGTTTTGCAAATAAGGAAATCACAGGATACAAAGGCCAACTACTGTCCAAGGACAGTTAAAGAGAAGCAGGAGCAGGGAACAAAGCAATCCACCCACTCAATGATGCTTCCTTTTTAGGTTTCCAAACTTAAGAACTTATTTCCAAGCTTATTGTTAGGTCATCATTTACAGTATCAATTGCGAAAAAGGAAAAAAAAAACTGCATCTGAGAAAATTGCTGTTCAGATTCTAGTTCTGAGGTTTATAGTTAATAAAGGAATGATACACTAATAGTATCTGACTGCCATATTGTTATATTATTTTCTCTGTGCTTTTTCTGTTTTAGGGACCCTCATTAGTTATTGGAGGGGAAGTATAATACAGTGTTTTAGTCATAATAACATACATTATTTAGATACAAATAGTGATTTTAAGAAGAAATGTAGGAAATTATGAAAGTATAAAAATTATGAAAGTCTAGATACTCAACCTGGTATTAAATTTTATATTACAGGTAGTATTGAAAAATATTATATTTATTTGTAATTGTAAGAAAAGTAGGGGCTGGAAAGATGGCTCAGTGGTTAAGAGCACTGACTGCTCTTCCAGATGTCCTGAGTTCATTTCCCAGCAACCACATGACAGCTCACAACTATCTTTAAGGAGATCTGATGCCCCATCTGGTGTGTCTAAAGAGAGCAATATACTTGTATAAATACTTATATACAAAAGTACTTATATAAATAAAATAAATAAATACAGTGAAAAAAAAAAACTGGCAGTGATGGCACACGCCTTTAATCCCAGAGGTAGGTGGATTTCTGAGTTCAAGGCCAGCTTGGACTACAGAGGGAGTTCTAGGACAACCAGGGTTACACATAGAAACCCTATCTCAAAAAACAAAATAACAAAAAAGAAACAAAACAAAAACAAAAGCAAAAAACAAAAGAAAGAGAAAAATAAAGAAAGAAAATCATATTAAGAGTTTTTCATAAGATAGCATACTAGAAGCCATATCTGTATGACTGGGTAAAGGATTGGAGGAAAAACAAACAAACAAACAGAAAGGCTAGGAGGGATTTCTCCAAAAACAAAGCAATAGATTGTTGCCCAGCAGAATCAGTCTTCCTTGCCCCATTAAGAGACAGACTAAGGTTTTGGAGAACAATTTTGACTTAGGTTCCTTCCCTTCATGTTGACAAATTTTACCTTCCCGTATATCAGGCCTGTGAGACAGAATTAAAAGACAATGATTTCTCTGGCTGATCATTTATTGATTCTTAAGGCCTCCAAAATTTTACTTTCTTCAATTGTTTTCAGCTCCTTTTATTTGCACAATGTATTCTTTTGGTGGGGCTGGAATCAATGAGGAAAGGGGTACAAATGTCTCCTGTGAGCAGAACAGCTGGTTGATATAGTATGAGCCTCTGTGCTGATTGATAAAAAAAATACTGTTACCAGTTGTGAGGGCAAACTTATGCTTGGAAAACAAGATACTGTTTCTAATATAACTTATTCTATTCCTTTAAAAAATAATGGAATATTTAGTATCTTTGAATGATAATAAGACATATATAGGTAAAAAAAATTAAGCTGCCATTAATCATCAATTTCCTGGAAATGCCAATAAAATGTATTTCAATTTGTCAAGTTAACTAAAAATATATTTATTTTTCTTGTTAGGAATTATCTGTAAAGATTAGCTCATTATTTCATTTTCAGAGAAAAGAAAATCCAAATTCTTTGAAGTTGACCTATATCCTGAGACTAAATTTTTTCCAAACATCGAAAATATTCAATGACTACATTATAATAAAATTTAAAATTCTCAGCATATAAATCTTTCACAAGTTCTCCCTGCCCTCTCAGTTTTATAATCTTTTATATCCTTCTTCTAAAGTGTTGGCGTTTGTGGCTGAGAATTCCACAGCCACTTATTCTTTGGTCTTTGATCAGTTTGTCTGATGAGGTCTGAGAGTTTCACTAATCTACAGATAGAAAAATGCAAATTTAGAGTACAGTTTAAAACTACATACATTTCATAAGATAAAATGATTAGGTTTACCCCAACTGCCAATTCTTAGCTAGATTTGCAGTATAAGACATGAGTTTTCATCCAAGGAAACAGGTTTTAAATCTAATGAAAAAGTGTTTAATTATTCTCATTTTTTTCACCATTATTTTACCCTTAGAAATATTTTGCCAAGCTTGTCTATACTACAGTTCAGAATTAGATAAAAGTGTTGATGTTGGCCCTTTCTCCAGCTTCTTGCTTGACCCCATAAATGGTTCTCAACTTATGGTTCACGTGTCTGGAGACCTTTGTTCACATATCAGATATCCTGCATATCAGATATTTGCATTATGATCCATAACAATAGCAAAGTTACAGTTACGAAGTAGCAATGAAAATAATTTTATGGTTGGGAATCAGCACAGCATGATGACCTACATTAAAGGATTACAACAACAGGAAGATGGAGAACTGCTGTTCCAGCATGGAAAAAGACTTCTTCTCAGTATCAACATGTTTCTTTCCATGTCTCTGTTACAAATGTGTGTGTTATCTTCACCCATAGTGTTTCTATCACTCTTGTGGGGAAGAAAAAGCAATAACAATGGCATGTATTTTATGGTGGTCCAGAAACACCTCTAACAAGTTGAGAGTAGATATACCACACCAGATACTGACTTATAATTTGGCTATTTACGGATTCTGGGATGAGCATTATCCTCTGTATAGGGCAAATCCAATTAATACACACACACACAATTATAAAATAGTGGGTAATTTTTATGTTTTTTCCAAACATTATTAGTGTTAAACAATCCTCTCCAACACCCATTGTTTTCCCCACTCTCCCTTCATTTTGTCTAGTTAAACCTCTTTCTCACTAAAGGATTCTTAACTCAACATATTCTAAAGTGCTTTTCTAGTAAGAATTTTCTTATTATCAACATTGCTTTCTCTCTCTCTCTCTCTCTCTATCTCTCTCTCTCTCGTTTTGTTCTTAATTTCTATAGATACTCTAAATTAAAGACACAAAATTCAATAATTGATACTAAATATCATATATTAGTGAGAACATTCAAGATTGGTCTGGAATTTCTTATTCAGCATGGTTTTAGGTGCATCACATTACTTAAACATTTTGTAATTTCATTTGACTTTTAAAATGAATGATCCTCCAATGCACATAGTACACTTTTATTACTCATTATGTTGAAGGACATCCAAACTGTTACTTTGTGAATGGAGGATCTATTGTCCTCTTGGGAGTGGAGACACTATGAACATGGTTGTGCATGTGTCTCTGTAGTTTAAAATAATATTCTTTGGCATGTGACTGGAAGAATTTCTAATGAAACTAAAGTACTGATTTTCACAGTGATGACACCAATTTGTACTCCCACTAACATTGTGCCAAAGGTCCTAATTTCTCACCTGCATCCATTGTCTTTTGTTATCTTATATTGTACAATTTTACTGGGGTAAAACGAAATCTCATTCAATGTAGAAAAGCATATGATAAGTTCCAACACATCTTCATTGAAAACGTCGTAGAAAATCTAGGACTGCATGGGATGAATCTCAACAAAATAAATACAACATGCAATATATTTATTTGCAAAATCATAGTACATGAAAAAGAAATAATACTTTTCCACTAGCATCAGGAAATCTCTCCACCTCTGTTGAACATAAGATTTGAAATCTTACCTGGAGCAATAAAACTAAAGAAAATACAAATAGACAAGAGATAATATGTGTATCTTTATTTGCAGAAAGTATAATTTTATACATAAAAGACTACAAAATCTCTGCTAAAAATTTTTAAAGTTGATAAAATCATTCACTAAAACATCAGAATACAAAATTAATATGCTAAAATATCCTTCATAAATACAATTGAAAACCATATTGAGAAAAAAATCAGGGAAATAATCCCTTTCACAATTGCCTCACAAGTATACTGCAATATGTCTGACCAAGGAAGTTAAGAATTATTAGAATGAAAACATTAAGACATAGAGACTTTCAAAAGCTTTTATTCTCTGTAAATTGTTCAGTTGTGGTTCTCTGTATTAGTTTTCATTTTCTTCAACAGGAACCTTTGCTGATAATATCTGAAAGAGGAATTGATGATGAATATAATAGCAGAATGTCATTAGGAGTCATTTTATTACCATGTTCCTGTAGCAGGAAAATCATATTTTTTTCTCCTTCAGCCCCTGACCTATCAGTTTCTGTGTCCTGGATACCCAAGTAGTATTAGGCATAGATTTCATCCTAAAGAACAAAATTGAAAAAGATACCAGAAGATGAAGGACTCCTATGCTCCTGAAAAATGCACCATCCAAGCTAGAGCAATTTTAGTGCAACACCCCCCCTTCAAAATTACAACTCAATCCTTCAAAAAGATTGGAGAAAATAATTTTAAAATTACACAGACAAAAGCACGGAAGATCTCAGAATAATAACATTGTAGGAAATACCACCATATCTGAGTTCTAGTTATACTAGTTGCCATAGTAGTAAAAAGAGCATGGTACTGACATAAAACATATATGGACCAAGAGAATAAAATCAGAGGTCTAGATGTAAGTTCACACACTCCAGCCATCTGATTTTTAACAAAGATGCATAAAATATATATTGGAGAAAAGTCAGCTTCTTTCATAAATGGTGTTAGAAAAAAATGAATATCCTTATGTAAAAGAATGAAATGTTTCTTATCTCTAACATTGTGCAGAAGCCAATTCAAACTGGATCAAAGATGAACAGTAAACATGAGACTCTGAAACTTGTAAGAAAGAGTATTTTCTATATTTCAGAATAGTAGCTCAGGTAGTGACTTTCTGGTTAAGATTTTGTCGATCTGGAATAAGAGCAAAATTAATAAGAGTCACATAATGGAATTAAAGATTCTGTGTGTCAAAATAAAGCATTAAACTGAAAAAGCAGTTTATACATTGGGAAGAAATACTTACCAGTTACATATTTGATAAAAGATTAGTATGTAGGAAATACATATATATATATATATATATATATATATATGTATTATATGTCAGTAAATAAAACATAAACATCAAGAAAACAAACTGTCCGGCTATATAAATAAATAAATAAATAGATAGATAGATAGATAAATAAATAGACTATGAAGCTAAACAGTCTACTCAGAAGAGAAAATGCAAATGTCTAAATATATTTTTAAAAATATTCAACATACTAAGCTGTCAAATAATGCAAATTAATAGCATATTGTTAAATATGTCTATTACAGAATAAAAGATTTTAAACCAGATTAGTATTAAGCAAATAATTTATCTTTATTCTTAATTATAATAAATTCTCATTTTATGAAAAACTTTGCCACAAACAAATAAGTCAAACCTAACCAATTATTTCACTAAGTAGAAAATAAATGTAACTTATTATAATCCATGGAATATCAAGTTGGTAAATAGCCAAGACAGGCAGCAGACAAATGAAGAAACCATGGGAAACTACCAGTTGTTTATGTGAGTTGTCATTTGAATGTGCATTTTCTCTCTCTTTCTGCTCATATGCTTGGATGCACATGAATTAGTACTGAATTGGCCATGCTATTTTGGGAAAATGTAGAAAATGGATGTCAGTACTTGGCTGGAGGAGGTGGGTTACTGGCTTGAATGGTCTATTTTCCCATGCCAGTTCTTGTTCTCACTGATTCCTGGTAGGCCATGAGGTGAGAAGAACACTAGCATATATGAAATTCTCTACCTTGGTGGCTATCCTCCCAACAGCTTGTTCTTTCAAATAGTTTGGTCATGATATTCATAGAAACAACTAACAGAACTTGGTAAGAATTGGTATTCTGACATCAAAAAGCCTGACCTTGTCTTTCAAGCACATTATTGTTAGTTACTATTGGTGAAACAACCAAATAAACTGTGTCTCAAGTTCACATTCTCTACAAATCAGCTAATAATAAGTCTGCCTCACTCAGAGATGGCTCTATTAAATTGCATGAGTAAAATGAGTTACACATGGAAAGCAGTCATTGTATTTGTAGAGCTAGTTTGAGTTGCAATGCAGAAATTGTCATATATTAAGGGCACTTATTCATTGGAATTAATCTATGTATTTTTACCACATTAATTCTTTATTTTTTTCTGGGTATATATTTATATTTTAGGTGAAAGTTATATAAAGACTATCAAACTACTGGTAAGGATTTTAGTTAAAACGGAGATTTCTCTTCATCCCAATGCTACTGAGTTTTTGAAATATTAAGAATGAACTGTAAAATAGATTATTTTGATAATCTCTGTATAACTTCATGATATTTATGTTTAATCAGAGACTTGGGTGGGATTTGAACTTGTTTACTAAAACTCATCACTAAAATTATCTAAACTTTTAAAGTACATGCTTTTTGTAATATCTGACAAGAGCTTCCCTTGAAGACCAGCACAGAAAATGAAAAATAAAAATATTAAGTAATAGAGAATATTCCTGTATTTATTTCATGTTAAAATATATTTATATATTTTACCTTGCATATTCTTTAGAGCAATATAAACGTACATTTAGTTAATGTCATTTTTGAGGCTTTTTAAAGCCTGGGGCATTAGTCTAAGAGAACTGATCACAACTACTTTCTCCATGAACATGGATTGAACTAAATAAAAATTGAAATTTATATTAAACTGTTATTACTGAACTGTACTTGAAATATTT
The DNA here is from genome assembly GCA_019843965.1 of Rhynchomys soricoides. Lineage (NCBI taxonomy): Eukaryota > Metazoa > Chordata > Mammalia > Rodentia > Muridae > Rhynchomys > Rhynchomys soricoides. The sequence continues at coordinate 6,208,207 of JADRCH010000226.1, read as the reverse complement.
TATTCTTTGCATACCTCCAGAACTTATTAATCTTTTTACAGTAATTTGAAAATAGTTACTTCTTCAAGCAAAGAAAGGAAGTTGAAAAGACATTAATAAGTCAGTATCTAGTATTTTTGTCAAAAGAAAATACTTTGATGGCTAAATCTCTGTCCAAAAAACAAACAAACAAATAAAAAACAGACTTTTAAGGGAAATAGTAATTTCATTTGCAATTTGCTTTTGTCACCTGGAACAATACATTAAATAACCACTTTCCCAATCTAAATTTCAATTCGTTCTCCTCCCTTCAGTCTGAATGACAATTAAAATTTAATTTCAGATGTGTTAGAAGTAGTAAAAGATATCTGTTAGAGAACTCCATTTGCCATTTCTCCATTTAGAGGACTCTATAAATAATTTTATTTAAACCACAATGGTAAAATGTGTATAGATAAATGTTATTCTCTTCCCATTAGAATTCATTCATTATTTCATTTGTGTCACAGTTTAGGGCATTAGAAGTGATAAGAGAAATATGATCACAGAGGTAGTAGTATGAGGAAAACATGAAGCAGGAACATGAATGTGTACATGTGCTCTACTGAGCAGTGGTTTGTGAACATAGGCAAAAAGTTGAAATTTCTGATTAACAGCATTTCCAAACTTGAATACTAAAATATTTTTCATAAAACTAAAGGAAACACATATTATGTGTATAAAATGAATCTAGGGAAGTGAAAAATTCATCTCATTATCAAAATTTTTTAAAACAATTGCAATTGTTTATAAAAGCATGGTAAATCTTGTCAAGTGCATTAAATTCTTACTGAAGTTATAAAAATTTATTTTCAAGGAATAGTTTTAGTGTATTTTGCATTAGAGATCAACTAGTTCTACTATTTATTTATAGCTATTGTTGTGTGGGTATGGTAGTGTGGTTATCGCATGTTTGAAAAAGTTTATTTTCATATTTCTGCTGACAAAATGAAGCAGACAATTAGAAGCTCTTTTGGCATTAATATAATAATGGCATTTTTAGTATTACAGGAAGATGGAAAGTATGGTATGCAAAGTTCGAATTGGCAAGTCAAGGCACAGATAGAGAGAATCTTATGTTACTATTCACAGGCTAGAACAGGAAGTAGCATCAATGTCATTCCTTCAAAAAGATTTGTCAATAGTTCTCTTAAAATCTTTTTGGCATGAAGAATTATTTCAATTTGAATGTTTATTAATTTTTCCTCTAGGGCATCAAAGTCACTACATTTATTTTTTAAGATGTCAAAACTTTCCTGGGAATCTTCTAATAGAAAAAAAAATGAATTATTTTTAGTTTCTCATGAAAATGTAATAAATCATGTGTGGTAATATTTCCAATACTGTCTAAGCTAATATTTCTGAAGATTCATGAAGAATCTTACTTGAAGAGTTTTCAAGTAACAAGTACAGGTAATCACAGAGCTAGTAAAAAACCAGTGGTGAGAAGCTTATTCCTGTAAAAAATAGAAATCTCAAAATACAAGTTTTTATCTCAGATAGACAAACCAGATTGTTAAAGACTGTTATTACTATACGCGACTCAGTTTCCATGTGACCATCACATTTCCAAAGAAAACATTTATTTTTGTTAAAATTATTAATATATGAATATATTTTACATGATTAATGGTCTATCACCAAATGAAATTCCATTAAATATGTTGGAGAGAAGGCTTAAAGTTCTTACCTAAAATATTTGATACTCCTCCTTCTCTTGCCACAAGTGTACTTTCAAGTCAGAACCAATAGAGTGAAATTAATTACTGAAAGAAAATGTTCTTTAAAATTTATACCTGTTAATGCTTAGAGAACTAAATTTAAAACAAAATTAACAATTGTTTAAGCTCATGGAAAACACTGGATGTAAAATAATATTTCTTTAATAAATTGCATTTTGTGGAAATGAAGAGATACTCTAGAAGGGGTGTGTAAGGCAAATACAGAAGTAAGAAGGAGGGTAAATGAACAATAAAATTATTGAAAAACTCTTACGGATTCATACTAATAACTTTATCAGAAAAATATGATATACAGAAGTCTGTGTATAAAGTTTATAAAAAATTTTATCATCTAAACTGGTTATGCTCCCTACAGAGCCAAAGACCCTCTAACAATAGGAAATACCAATAACAGGCATGAAAAACCCTCTTTTGTAACATTGCTCAGGTTTGTTCCAGAAACTCAATATAGCCTATTGCTTTTGCCTTTAGTTGTATATCCCCTGAAATCAGAGGTAAAATGTAAATCTCTCTTACTGATAACAACATGAACTTCAGTCCATGAAGCACCTGAACTGGGACTTCCCTGAATGCCTTTTCTCTGAGGACTAGATCTCATGGTATTAGAATTACCATGCAAGATTCCAATAAGAAGAAAACAATAATCCAACCCAGTTATTATGTCTGTGTTCTACAACTAAAATCAGAAGTGCACAGCAGCTCTGTGTGTGCAGTAATGGTACATATACCTTGATGGTAATCAAGAGTTCTCTAATTTGACTTAAGACTTAACCAACAAAAAGAAAATTAGACATCTTCCTGGAAACTTAGCCACAAACTTAGGGATAGTAAAGTCATGGAGTTTGGAGGATGTCTTAGTGCTTTCATTGTTGTGAAGAGACACCATGATCAAGTTAACTCTTATAAAGATCTGGCTTACAGTTTCAGAGATTCAGACCATTATCATAATGGCAGGAAGTATGGGAACATCCAGGCAGACAAGGTGCTCAAGAACAAACTGAGAGTTCTACATCTTGATTAAATGGCAACCAGGAGAGAGTAACTTCTGTAGGCAATCAGGATGTTCTCTTCTACAATGAGTGAAGCTGAAGCATAAGTCCTCAATGTCCACTCCCACAGTAACACTTTCTCTCCTACAAAGATACACCAATTCCAACAACAACACAGTTCCTAGTCGTGTCACTCCCTGTGAGTCACATATTAACACACATGAGTCTATGGGGCCCAGATGTATTCAAACCACTACAGAGGACAACCTAGAGCCACCTCAGTTTGCTAACCTAGCATAATTCCTAGAAACAACTTAAACACATGTCTTTAGTGATAAGGATAGTCCTCATCCTTCTTCAAACTTCTTAGTGCAATAGATGGAAATTATTATGGAAAACTACATCTAAACATAATGCAGATTTATGAAGCCTAGTTCCAAGGGATACATCTAGAAAAAAATCTGGCGTATCAGATTTAAGGCATATTACATAAGAGGAGGCTGAAAGAATGTACGACCCAGAGCATCACTGAATTTGCTATGCATTTGTGTCTCCTAGTAATATCAAAAGATATACTTATAAAGATGTACCAACATGACGGCTGAAAGTGAGCTGAAGGATGACAATAATTACAGGAATGTCAAAGTGTATGGAGGAAAGGCCACATGAACTTTTAGAGGTGAGAGTAGGAGAAATAGTTTTCTCCAGGGGAGACATGGCAGCTGCTTATCTAATACCAAATGATCAAGTATGAAAACAAATATATGACTAACATTAAAAAATACTGAGTAGGTTATGCTTAAGAATACATATGCATATGTATATCCATGTATGTATATAATGATGAGTAATAAAAAAGAGGACATGTATTTGAAAGATAACAGTGAAATGTATATGGGAAAGTTTGAAGGGATGAGAGTTAGAAGAAAAATGATTTAATTATATTATAATCTCAAAAATAAAATAAAAAACTTAAAATTAAATAAATAAATCATATATCACAACATACAATACTTGTGCAGATTAATAAACATATACAATTAAATTCAATACTTATTAATTTAGCAAAGTTAAGTATGTATTTTCTTATTAGGAATTTGGAGAGAATGAATATGACCAAAATATAGTGTATAAAATTCTCAAAATATAATGAACCTCTCTTTTTTGTAAATTACCCCTTTAGACAAATATTTGAACATATCTCAAAAGATTCCATAAAAATCTACTTCTTTTCAATTTCTTCAGATATAATTCAGTCTTATGAGAAGTCTTAAATCCAAAATCAGACATTTTCTATTGTATAAATCGCCCCAAAATATTATCTGTTCATTGTTTTTTTTCTCCATAGAAACTCCACCCACTGAAAGAAATGCTTAATTAAACTGTTATGAATCTCTGTCCTTATTGTAGTTGTGAAAGAAAACAAATAATGGATGTATAAGCACTCTGGAGTAAAGCAGAAATTCAGAAAATACCCAGACTGATATGTTGTTGAAGAATGTGGAACAGCAATATGTGCAATATTTTGGCAAACGTAATGTTAGTCTATCATGAAATCACATGTCAAGAGGAAGTAGAAGGGGACAATTTTGTTCAGACTGAGGAGTAACAGGAAATCATAAAGTGATGACTAGTTTTTTTCATCTTGACACAACCTAGGCTTATCTTGCAAGAAGAAATCTCCATTGTGAAATTACTTTTTTTGTATTCACCTGGGAATATGTCTGCGAAGGAATTTTTGTGAATAATAATGTATGAGAGCACACTTCAATGTGATCACTGAGTTACTGGGTTGTATACAAAAGCATGATGAACAAGTCATTTATCACAGCAACAGAGAAGCAAACTAGGCCATAGGACTTAGCTCCTACTTCCAATTTTGCTCTGATGGTCAAGGACACTATTCAGACTATACTAAGAATGAGGCAGAAGTACCACAGACTAGATATTGAAATAATATATTATTAGCATCTGTAAAGATGTTAAGCTTACTCAGCAACCATGTATCTAATATTTAAGAAACCAGGAAACAATGGTGATAACCTTCAATGTACATTGGTGGAAAATGAATAAAAAAGAGATAAAAAAATAATTAAACTACTGAGATCAAATTTGGGAGCACTAATGTTAAAATATGTTTGCAAAACTTACGTGCTTCTTGTCTATCAGAGAAGAATTCAAAAATTCACAAGCTTCTTATTGAGGACCTTTATTCTGGTAACAACAAATACAATTCATTCATTTCTTTCTATTCCTATATCACCTGGCATTTCCTTTTGAAGTTGTAAGATAAAGCTGCCTTTATTGAGACATACAAGGTAAGCCATCCCTAAGGAAAACTCCTTAATTTTGAAAGATGCCTACGACTGAAATGTCATCTATTTTTCAATAAAACATGACCGTCAGTGGGGTTGATTTAAAATAGCACTCAAAGAATAATTCCAGAAATTGATGGGCTCAGTTTAATAAAAATACTCAGGTAAGATTGTCACATCATCTTTAAAAGATGGCATGACAATTTTAATTGTGGAGAAATAAAATGTTAAACCTCAGGTCAGCTAGTCACACAGATCTGAGCAGCATTTCATTGGACACAATGATGGATATTCTAAAATATTGTTTTAATTATCGTAAGAAAAGTCAAGCAGAATATTTGGTAGGTGAAAGGAAACAAGAGACAACCTTGTAAAGTGAACTTGCAAGGTATTCCACAAGCCAAAATATTTTTCGTAGTTTTTAAGTTGAATTTAGCATTCTCCAAACACTACTATAACCTCTTTTGGAAGTTGGTTTTTTTTTTTTTTTCAATTTTTATTGATCCTTTGTGAGTGTCACATTATGAACCCCAATCCTATTCATCTCCTTGTCCCTTTTGTATCCACCCTCTGCCCTGCAATCTCCTTCCCAAAATAAAATAACAAACAAACAAACAACAACAAAAGTATAGAAAACATCTTGTCATGGAAACTGTAGTCTGTCATAGTGTGTCCCATACTGTACTATTTTATCCATATACTTTAACTTGCAAAAGAGCAATGGCAATGAGCTGTTTGTCTGGTCTGAGGCCTCTGGCTTCTGCTACACCATCAATACTGGATCTTGACCAGGACTCCTCCCAGTTGTCCTGTTGTTGCCCTGTGTCATGGAGATCCTGTGGTTTTAGAACTGCAGGACTGGCCCTTTCACATGTTCCAGCAGTTCATAGATGAGGTAGATTTTGGGGTAGACCAACTCAAAACCCTGCATTTGAACCTGGGTGATGGCTGAGTTGGTGTGCCTGCCAGCTTTCCCATACTGGCACCACAAGGGTCCACACTGGCACCACACTGTCCCAGCTAGCTCACCCAGTGCTACAGCTGGCAAGGGGCAGGGTCAACTCCTCTGCTCTCATGAACTTGGGGTCAGCTTACCTGCACCTACAACCAGAGTCAGCTCTATGTGTTACCCAGTTGAGGTTCGGGGCCCACTCTCCTGAGTGTTGCAACTGGTGATGGGTAAGAGACCCATACTGTCTCAAATGTCAGGTGGGGCCAGCTCTCCTATGCTCACAAGGCTCACTCATACCACTACCACCAGGACCAGCTCTACTGTCCTGCCCAGGTGAGATACAGAGACCACTCTCCCAAGTGCCACAGTCTGTGAAAGGTGGGGACACCTTTCTAGAATACCAAAGACAGTGAGGGGCAGGGCAAGTTCTGCACAGCCCTCAGACGTCTACCTGGTCCCAGGTAGCAGTCTAGACCAGAGATGTCCACATTGTCTTTATTTATGAACATCAACAAACACCCCTGCTTCTTTATTGTCTTGGACTCAGACATGGCTCTCAGCAGCAGCGCGGGCTGGGACTTCACTATGGCCTCAGGTGGCAGGCTTGGTTGCTCACAACAGGCTGTTCCTCATTACCCTTGTGTCTCTAGTTCCATCTCTCTTCACGATGTTCAAATTGTTCAGTTTCTCTTTTTGTTTTATCTGTCCGCCACATATTTGCATATTGTTAGTGGCTCCTGAGTTGTGGGCAGGCCATGAGGTTGGTGGGTTTCTGGATGTCCTCTACTTGCTTGTACTACATGACATGCCTTTGGGCAAGCTACTGTGTGTCTGCACAGGCATGGTGGCTAATGGGTCTCTGCCTGTGCTGTGTTTGTGGTGGCAGGCAGGTCTGTGGGTGTTCTCCGAATACTCACACCTTTGATGTGGCTGCTGTCAGATCACCATGAGTCTATAGGTGGGCTGGCCTTTGAGTGTCCTCTGCTTACCAGCAAACCACATAGTGTGGAGGCAGGCAGGCCTCTGGCATCAAACGGGTCTCTGGATGTTGTCCTCCTGAAAGAATAATCTTTAGTGTTTGTATAATTATATTCTATACATATTCTATAAGTATGTAAAGCATACCTTTTAATAGACTGTTCTGTAGGTGTCTGTTAGGTCTGTTTTATTTATGATATTATTTAATTCCAGCATTTCCCTGTTAGATTTTGTCTACATGTCCCAGTCGCTGTTCTAGTGCTATGAAGAGACACCATGACCATGACTATTTTTACAAGAGAAAGCACTTTTTTTTTAACCTTATTTTATATATTTTTTCCTTTTTCTTTTTTGTTGTTCTTTTATTTATGTATGTATGTATTTATTTGATACATTATCTACATTTCAAATGTTTCCCCCTTCCCAGATCTCCCCTTTGGAACCTCCCTATTCCCTCCCCCCTCCCCCCGCCTCTATGATGATATTCCACCACCCACCCACCCACCCACCCATCCACTCTTGTCTTCCCTCCTTGGCATTCTCCTATACTGGGGGATCTAACAATCTCAGGCCCAAGGGCCTCTCCTCCTCCGGATGGCTAACAAGACCCTCCTCTGCCACATATGTGGCCAGCATCATGGGTCCCTCCATGTGTATTCTTTGGTTGGTGATCCAGTCTCCTCCGGGAGCATAGAGGGGTCAGGCCAGTGGACATTGTTGCTCCCTTCATGGGGCTGCTGACTCCCTCAGCTCCTTCAGTCCCTTCTCCAACTCCCCCATCTGGGACGACACATCCAGCCCAATGGTTGCTCTGAAGTGACTCTTGGGTATTCCAAACTTTTGGGCTAATCACCACTTATCAGTAAGTTCTCCAAACACTATTATAACCTCTTTTTGAAAATGTTAGTAAAAAAAAAATAAGCACTCAAATTAGGCTGCTTGTTCTCAATAATAATTAGTCACAAGACCTATTTGCAATAAATAAGCTGTCTAACTGAACTGCTAAACAAGTTCCCTCACTGGCTTTTTCTTTCCATTGCCTTCATTGTGTTTGGAATACATTCTGTTAAATCTTCTTGGGTATTATATTCCTTATTTATCCTGACATTTTATTTTTGTTTATTTTTTTTCAATATGTCAGTAAGACTCAGGATCAAAAGGTCAACATCTAAAACAAACCTTTCTGTTTTTGTCTTTGATATATTTTGACAATTTTATTATCTTTCTTCTTATCTAAGATAAAAACTTCTTTCACATATGTTGTTGTGAGTGTTCCTGGGAGCCATGCCTGGTAAAAATGTTTGTTCAGGGACAATGCAAATATAATAACATTATTAATATAGCATTTTATATAAGGTAATCAAACAAAAGAATTAGATGATCAATGCCATCTTTTTTTTATGAGCAGCAAGTAGTTATAATATATTAGGTATTTATAAAGATGTTCATGTTTAGAAGATAAAAGCTGACCTGCATATTATAGAATGAAGTCAGTAATCCATCTGGTTATATCCTCACACATTTTTGATGGGTATGTCTGTGGATATATTTTAGATAAAGAAAAGAAATATGTTTTGAAAGATATGTCTGAATTTAAATTTCTTCTAATTTTAATTTCATCATATTGTACTAAATGTCTCTCCATTAGTTAACTTGTCAGTCCATTGTGGAAATTTTATTGGTTGTTTGTTTGTTTTGAGACATATTCTCACAAAGAACAGGCAGACCCAACTCCATATGTAGCTTGCACTGACATTGAACCCCTGGCATTTCTGTTTCCATCTCCAGAGTGCTGGAGGAAAAAAATCATGGCAATTATACCCTCTTCTTATGCTGAAAATGACAATTGTCATTTTCATATACTGTCAGCTTCTTTTCATATAGTACACTTCATCTATTTGGACACTGACCTTGAGGATACATGAATTGTGCCATTGTTCAAATTTATATCTACAATTTACATTTATAATTCATGTGAGCATGGGATAGATAGATCTATAGATTTTCTTAAAAAATTTTACAAATAGTCTACTGTTTTGGTCTCTCAGGGCAGTATATGGGTCACCCACTAACACTCTACTGATGCTGTAAATTGTTAATCCTCTCTAAACTCCAGAGGGCTCACATGCCTCCTCTAGATGCACCCATGGATTTGATTCCATGAATGAAAGACATACACTCGCAGCATTATTTTTAATATGCTTTAACTAGCTCAGTGGCGAGGCCACTACTGAACCTCCACACACTCCCCTCCAATATTCCAGAGTAAATATTTGATAAATCTATATTTCACCTCTGCTACCCAAGACCCTATTTTGGAAGTGGCCCCTGACTCTGAAATGGCTAGATGCTATCTCTCCTGCAGCTCTTATGTCTGATCACTCTGCTATTCCATCACAGTGATTCTGCTTTCTTCCCTTACCTAGGAAATCTAAAAGTCCTGCCTCTGTCACCCAGACCAGCCATTTGCCACTGGCAACTACTTATTTCCGCAACTGAGGTCAAGTGGGAGAAGCAACCTTTAGTATCTTACAAGCAGACATGCCAGTTCCTGTTTACATAATTTTGTATTAATACAAATGGCATTAGAACCCATCTCTAACACTGTGCATGCACTATGACAAAGACATAAAGAAACACAGCCATGGTTTGACTTTTATACTCACACCAACCTATTAACACTTTCAAAGACAACAATCTAATGACTTTTGTAATGCACAATTTAAGCAAGTCTTTTCTGTGTCTCCTATTTATCCTAAGATACCTGAAAAATATTAAATTACAAAGGGAAGTCCAATATAACCGTAATATTTATTATCCTTGTATATTCTATTTTGTATCTTCTGCTCTTTTGAATACTGAATTATTTTATACTTATCATGGATTGGTCTCTTAAAATTATCTCTTGCATCTTGCACAGTAATAATTTCTAAAAAAATGTTTTACTGCCTTAACCTCCTTTATCCAAAATTTTTCACAGTCCCATACTAATTGCTTTACTGAGACCTGAAATCACTTCAAACTTCTGAAATCTACATTAATTCAATGGCCATCGTTTTATGACACCATTGTTCATTTGTCCTTATCATAACCTTTAATGTATTAATTATGTTACTTATTTACTACCCAAATATTGCCTTCCCTAAAAGTCCCCCCTCACATTGTTCTTCCCATCTTTACCATCCCCTTCACCTCTGAGAGGGCACTCTCCTAGGCATACTCCCTCTCTGGGACATCAAGTCTCTACTGGATTAGGCTCATGTTTTCCCAGAGTCCAAACAAGGCAGACCTCTGCTACTTTTTTCTGGAGGTTTCAGACCAGCCCATGTATGCTCTTTGGTTATTGGATTAGTCTCTGGGAGATCCAAGGTGTCCAGGTTAATTGACACAGTTGGCTTTCCTATGGTATTTCTATTCCCTTCAGTTCCTTCAATTCTCCCCCTAATTCTTCCAAAGGTGTCCCTGACTTTTGTCCAGTGCTTCACTGTGAATATTTGCATCTGTCTCAGTCAACTACTAGTAGAGCCTCTCAGAGGACAGCCATGCATTCAATGTTTCTTCCAGGACATCGGAATATTTAGTCTTAGATTTTAATCGTTTCTCACTCCTTTTAATTAGTAATGTCTCCTTTAAGATATTTTTTGTTGAGCTAATATATGAGTCAGTTGTTTGATCTAATATATGTATCATGCTTATGTAGTTAACCACCTTGTACATCTGTATAAGCACACACATACACGTGGACATGCATCCATTATCCTATACTCCAGAGCATATATATATTTAATCCTAGATTGAATGTTTCCATGAAATAAGCCTATAAAAATCATACAAATGATACAGTGGGTACAGATTCATATTATGCCAATATTATAAAATGTTCCATAAATAGCTATGCATATTGTATATAAGTACATAATGTTACTTATTTATTTCTCTACTTCACTCAAATATCACAGAATAATTTCTACATTCCTCATTTTTCAACAATTCTTTTACACTTTTTTCAATCAGTAAAAGAAGGTAAAGATTATTTTTTCAAATATTTTCCAATTCTTAAATTCCTAGTTGTTTTAGCTAGTTTCCATATAATGACCATGACAACATTCTAATAAAAAGAGATTGTTCCTTTCAATTTGTGTTTCAGTCTCAGTCATTTTTTCGTGTGATTTTACATGATTTATTTGATATTCTCTAATTTCTCTCTTAATATTCTCCTCTTGAATATAATACACTTTGTCTGCGAACAATGATAAAAGCTCTCCCTCAGTTATCCAAGGGATTGTCTCTTGAGCCCTAAACCACAGATTTCATTTCTGCTTCTCTAGCTATCTATCTGCCTGTCTACATCATTTCTATCTCTGAAACTCTAGCTTCCTTCATACATTTATCCATGTGCATATATGTCAATGTGCATATATTCATAGATGCACTATATATGCAACTATATGTGTGTGTTTGGAACTGCAAACGCATATGGTTGTATTTTCAGAGTAAGTTTACATAATTTGTAATGTGAGGAAGTTAGGTATTTGGTAATTGATTAATAATCTAATAAGTGGTGGGAAGAAACAATGAGGCATACTGAATTTGGTCTATTTGCTATCTTGTTCAAAATGGTATTACTTGACATGAATTTCAAATTTATTTTCATGATCAAAGAAGTAATTCAGAGATTTTCTCCTAAAATGTTTCACTTCTGGTGATTTAAAATGAAGCTGGATCCCAGCTTTCTTCCAGTGATGAGATTTTACTGGTTAAATGCACTTGCTTTGGACTTGTTCCAGATGCAAAAGTGTTACTCAAAACTATTATAAGTTCATGGCACTGGGTGTTTAAAAATATCTAAGTTTCATAAAATTTAAAAATTTTACCTTTTTTTTCTTATATTTTACCAAACCTGAACTTGGTGAACATACATTAACCAAAACAATATGGACATCTGCAAACATACATTAACCAAAACAATATGGACGCCTGCAAACATA
>JADRCH010000226.1:6093324-6196215 GCA_019843965.1 Rhynchomys soricoides | reverse complement strand
TCTGCAAACATACATTAACCAAAACAATATGGACGCCTGCAAACATACATTAACCAAAACAATATGGACACCTGCATGCAGAAAGTAAGAAAGGTTATGTTTATTACACTCTGACTTTTAAATTTTTTATTTTAAATTTTTGTTTACATTGTTGTTTCACATATGTAGACAAATTACAAACCATTTTACCTTTTCCTTTCTTTTATATCTTTGGTGGTATGAATGGATTTGCGGACCTGTTTATCCCAGTCAAGCAACCCCAGCTCCCCTATTTTACCTTCTTCATTAATGTTACACAGATAAATACATTCTTTTGCTTTGCTGAATGGAATCAGCTACAAACCTTTTAATCTGCCATTTTGCATCTATTATTCTCTCTATATAACAGATATGTAATGTTTTAGTAAATAATACCTAAGACTATTAGAATGAAAATAATTTTAGTTAATTCCTTAAACTCTTGTAATTCAATTTTTTATAATAGTATATCTTTCTTTTTTCATTAATAAAGTTTGAAGTATGAATTGTCCTGAAATATTACATGTATATGAATACAGAAGTTTGCCTAAATTAAGCCACACAGATAAGAAGTGATTGTGTTGTAAGAATTATTTCTCTGAATATATTGTGTGTATACTGGTTGACAGATGTGTACAGCAGAGAGCATCTTTCTGCTCTGTTTTATAGGAAACATTAAACAAATTTCATTTAAAATATTTTATTAAAATATTTTTGTTGGAACTTTATTTCTTCCTGAATATATCTTCATTCATGGACTGATGTTTTCCAACTGCCTGAAAGTCTGTGCCAGGTATAGAATTCTGAAGTATATATGAGGTTTCCTTTCCCTCATGAGCACACTCCAGCTGTGTTTCTGTACCAAGCTTCACATTAGCAATACTGTATGACCTGAGGAATCATCTATCAGTATATGAACTTGATGTAAAGCAGCAATTAGTTCACCTTTGCATAATTATTCCCCAGTGACTTGTACAGCATTTCACTGAATCTTCCTGCTGCAGGATTCTGAGTCCAAATAATTTCTAACCCTCCATGTGTGTCACTGGTAATCCCTCAAGACAAAAGAAGTTAACAAATGTTTTATATTCTAACAATATAGACTGAATTTATAGAAATCTAAAGAGCACTAAAAGTATAAGTTGAAGAGCTCATAGGTCACTTAATAAAAATTATATATTTTGAAGCTTCTTACATATATTATTTGGTACTAGGAAATCATTTGTTAATTATTAGTTCATGTTTCATCAGGAAGAACTTTAGCACAGGTGATGGTATTTCAATCTTCATGGAGTCTATCATTCATGTACTGATAGAAAATATCCTCAGATCATGCAGTATACCAAGACCAACATCTGCTAGCAATCTCATCAAGTTTTAAATCTCCTTATGATAACTCTACAGCAGATAATCAGCTCAGCTTCACCAACTAGAGGTCCTGGATATGCAGAAATTTGAGACTAGAGACATTAGACTCATTACATTTACAGCTTTCAATTGTCTACTTTTGTAAAATTTTGCTTCATCAATATGCCTTTTTTGCTTACTTTTAAATGTAAAATAGTCTCCATTGTGATATTTTCATATTACCTATAATTACCTATATTATATATAATTATGTCAAAATTCTATGATAATCATATTTATTTTTCTGAGATCCTCACTTGCTATCTTAATTTTTTTGGAAAAATGGGAAAATATTGTGGAAACAACCTAAATACTGTACTGTTAGGAATGATCAAGGTAAAATAAGAACAGTTATCTGATATTTTGTTCTAATATATTATACATATATATATATATATACATTTTATATATACATTTTATATATATATAAAACATTTCTTGTTAAATTTATAGAGATACTAGCCTCTTGGTTGCTATCTAGATTACTTTACTATATTCTGTACATTCTTATATTCTTTATATTCTTATATTCGTATCTGATGAAAACTATATCTTAATCCTAGATTTTAGGTGATGTGCTTAATATAAGATGAATTCTTAATAAACTCTCATCTTTCAGAGACATACACAAACTATCTGGTCAGAAACACCAAATGAAATATTATCCTATCTCCTGCATAAAATAATATGGAAATTTCATTTTTAACTTACAGCTTGCTTATTTTCTCTGAAATTAGTAGTACTCACAAATATATGTCCAGACTCCCATAACCTGAACTGTGTCATTCTCTCCAGTTGGAGTTTAAGGACTGACAAGATCAAAGAAATGGTCATATGAAGGAGAAATGAAGTAAACACTTTCTCATACAACATCCATGGTATGAATTTCTATTATCTCAATTTAAATCTTCAAGTCAGAAATGAACCATTTCCAATGACTTTACTATGTTTTCTTTTTCTTCCATAAAGTATATTTCTCTTGCCCTTTTTAAAACTTAGTTCCTAGTGTTATGAATACTCCATTTATATAGAGTAAATCATGTCTAATTCTTGTAGGGAGCAATCACTTGGAAATTATCATCATACAACGTGGTTGTTCTTTCTTTATTATGCCATTCTTTATTATGTTCTTTCTTTATTATGGCACAGGGAGTGGCAATATGTGGAGGTGTTGCCTTGTTATAGTAGGTGTGGCTTTGTTGTAGTAGGTGTGGCTTTGTGGGCATGGACTTTAAAACCCTCATTCTAATAGCCTGAAAGCTAGTCTTCTCATAGCAGCCCTCAGATGAAGATTTTACACTCTCAACTCTTTCTGCAAAATGCTTGCCTGGACCCCAAAATGCCTCCACCTTGATGATGATGGACTGAACCTCTGAACCTAAAAGCTACTTCCAATTAAATGTTGTCCTATTAAGAGTTGGCTTGGTCATGGTGTCTGTTCTCAGCAGTAATAACATAACTAAGACACAACTAAAAAAATACGACCATATTATATAAAATTTTTACCACAGACATTTAAGTGATAAATATTTTAAATTTCCAGTCTATTCTTTACTGTATTTTCTGACATTGGAATACAAACATTTTGAGTCCATCCTGTATCAAGAAGATAAAAAGAATATGAAAATAATGCTATCATCCTAGCTTGTAAAATCACACAAGTATGTATGTGAGACAGAATATGAAAACCAGTGAGAATTCAGGTTCTTAGTAACTTTTAAAGTTTATTACCAATCTTTGTTTAACTCATTTAATATGCTCTCTTACATATCACTCAATCTGCATTGAGAGTAACATACCATCCAAAAATATGCTTGAATTAGTTTCTATATTCTGCTTTAAACAGATATCTAATGCTTATGTGTTAGAAAAGTGTCCAGTTTTGTTTTAAATATTCACTCCTTTAAGACTGTTTCATTGTACCTTTATTCTACTATCCATTTACATCACAGAATTTTATCCATGAAAAAAATATATATTTAATAACTAACAAAGCTAAAATTTTACAGCAGAGTAGAAATTTTTACCATACTTTGGATGCAAATATGTATGTATATAAATTTTTTGTATTTGCAATTGGACATGTCTACTTATCTACATACATCAAAAAGAGAAACCAGACTTCTCTGACTGTTTATCATTTGCTTACTTTTAATATGTATGAGAATTGTTTGAATTTTACAAATGTAAGTATGAATGAGTCCTGTCTTTTTACTAGCAGAGGTAGGACGTGATAGACTTCAAATGCAAGGTTTTGAAAAATGAATTAAGGGAGAGAATGAGTCTGACCACAGTAACATTGTCCATGGAAGAGTGTCTGCTGTGTAAACCCAGCTAGTCTCATACAGGTTTCTAACCTGCTTAAACTTTTGATACCTGTTTCTTGTGGGTTCATTTTCATGTTTCTTTTGCTGATGTGTTTGAACTGAATATTACTTTAGAATATAAGCAAAAGAAAAAGGTAAAGATTGAGAGTTTTTCTATACTTTTGCTTTTTATGAATTTTATGTATACTAAAATTTATATTAAATTGTAACTACCTTACAATATCTGGTTCAGGAGATAAGTAAGATAACCTTTCTCTTACCAAATGCATCTGCCTAATTTATAACTCACTTAAAAATAAGTAGTATATGATGTAAATTATATTGAATTGCTATCTTTGGAAGGTCAGCCTAAATGTTAAAAAGGATTATTCAGTGATAAATTTAAATAATTGTGTAATAGAATAGTATGTACACTTATAATTAATATTGGTGAGTATCGACTTTTAAATTCTGAAAATCAATATATTAAAATGATATTTTATAATATATATTAGTATAGAATGCTAGTAAGCAAGAATATTTGAACCATAAAATATAATTGTAGTGAAACTAATTTAAATGTGCTTTATTTTCTAATTTGTTATCCAGAAACTCACCTTTCTATTCCATAAGTTTAAAGAACTAATTTTGCTTACAATTAAAATTTTATGTGCTTGCGTCTTAGATGTTAAACAGATTTTAGAAAAGCATAATATATTTGCAGAAATAAGTATAGTATGTCCTGTTGTGCTTTGTAAAGGAAATTAACTCATCCTGGGAGACTAATGTCATATCTGTCATTTGCTGCCTATAATATGAGTCAGGGAATTGGCCATTTATAGCTCACATTCTCTGCAGTTCATTATCAAGGTAAGACGTGATCAAATTTAGTCCATTACTCTCTTACACTTGAAGGTAACTGAGCAAAATGTTTAATTTTATATCTTTGCTAGTGACTTTATGGGTAGCATAATGGTAAACTACAAGAGTGGATTTAGGCTAAACACTATAAAAAGACAGTTGAGATTATGGGTGCAATTATGTGTAGTAAATAATTGTCTGATTTTTACAAAGATAAAAAATAAAAAAATTATGATGTTTTTGAAGTTTAATATCAATGAGACATGATGAATTCTTCTCATTCTTCAAAGAATCATAATTTCACCCAAGAGGTAATGTACTGAGTAGAGTAGAAAACTAAATGAAACCTCCAAAATACATAGACTCTACCGTGCTGTGCTTTTCATGTTCACAGTATACTTATATTATTCTTAGTGATTCCTTGTCATTTTTATACTAAATATTTGTTTGAAATTTATTATCAGATATATTTTTCTCAAATAACTGGCCTGTAAAGAAAACAGTTATGAAGTAAAGTATTAGTCTTCTCATTGCCAGTTGTATTAGTCATCTTTCTCTAGAGTCCCAGAACTTATGGGTAGTCTCTATATAGTAAGAGAATTTGATGATGACTTACAGTCTGTAGTCCAACTCCTCAACAATGGTAAGCAGCAGCTGTGAATGAAGTCCAAGGATCTAGTAGCTGTTCAGTCCCGTAAAACAAAAAGGCAGGAAGAGCACATCTTCCTTCTTCCAATGTCCTTATGTAGATCTCCAGAAGAAGTTGTGGCCCAGATTAAAGTTGTGTACAACCACACCTGGATCTGGGACTTGCTTTTTTCCAGGCTGACCTTGAATTCAGAGATCTTCTAGCCATGGCCAATATATATATTCAAACTGACAATCAGGAATAGCCACTACACCAGTAAAATAATGATTCAGAAAAGAATCATCAAAACCTCCATTCCTACTAGGTAACATTTTATTTCCACTGAAGTTAATGACAAAAATCAGTAATTGGAAAGAATAAAGCAGGTGTCACTATTTTCAAACAAGAGTAAAAACAACCTCAGAAGTAACTTGATTAATGTAGAATTCCTACAAATCTACTGATATAAGGAAATGAAATATATATATGACAGCTCAGAAATATCCTGTATAGTTAACTTTTTTGAAAAATTATAAATTCATTATTTCCAAAAGAAGATTGGAAATCAAACAAGAAGGAAAGTATTTAGACAAATGTAGAACATTTTAAATCTACTAGATCCTTTTTAATTTATTTTAACAAAAATGTAAGAAATGGCAATATAACCTTAGTGTTTTAGGGATTGTGAAGGATATTCAGAATATTCCACTGAAACAGCTCAATTTATATGTTGCCTTACATATATATTAAAATCACAGTTATGTGTGTGGTAATTATAGAAATATTCAGCCATTACAATTTAAGTTTAGAAATTGTAAAATAATTCTTTTGCTCTTTCAAATGCAATGAAAATTAGTTTATAAATATTTTTTGTCAACATTAAGCTAGTCATCAGGTCTTCTTCAGGAATACAATCTGGAGCCCTGGGATAAAACTAAAATCATTTTTTCTTAATCTATAGTTTAGGCCATTTTAAATAACTTGGCATGTAACATTTAAGTGGTGCACAATATGAAGTAGGTATTCTTTATTTTTCTGACAAATTTCTGTAGAACTGAATAAAATAGTTATATTTTACTGGAAGTTCCATTTCAAACATGTTAGGGAAAATTGTTTTCTGGTTATGATATAATTTTAATAAAGAACTAATTTATACCATTCTGTTCTGCTCCCCTACTTGGGCCATATCAAGGGGCCAGCTCCTGTTTCATAGACAACAGCTTTCTTGTCTCTCAGGAGTTCTGCAATAATCAGAGACACAGGCCTTCGAGTCTGTAGCTCTACCAGCAACTGTGGCAGATCCTGCCCCTGGAATCCAAAGCCTGCCTGTATTGCAGAAAGTATTTCCTAGCGAGGATCACAGGACGTCTGGCCTAACCATGAACATAGGCAGATTGCTATGACCAGAGATACAGGAAGATTGCTCTAACCAGGAACACAAGGGCATGCCTCCCAACCTCAAACAACACTGCATGACTCCCAGGAGACCTGCATTAACCCATTTCACAGAGCTGTACCTACATCTAAGTAGGACAGCTCAAGTCATAGACATCCAGGACAGTTAACCTCAGATACAACAAGATGAGAAATTAACTCAAATCAGTAGCTTTCCTCTACTGACAGGATAAACAGGCTGAAAAAGAAATTGGAAAACACAAACTTTAAAATACTCACAATTAATATAAAATATCTTGTTGTGAACTACCGTGGGAATCAACATCCCTGAACTCAAGCCATACAGCAGAGAAATAGTGATAAAAACTGCATGGTATTTTTATAGAGATAAGCACATAGCTCAATGGACTAGAATTTCAGACCCAGAAAAGAAAGAAGAAGGAAAGAAATTAAATACTTCCTGGAATTTAATGAAAATTAAAGTACAACATACTAAAACTCCTAGCTCTGAGTGTCTTCAAAAAGAAACTGCAGACAGCATATACTAGCAGCTTAACAGCACACCTGAAAGCTATAGAACAAAAAGAAGCTAATATACCCAAGAGGAGTAAAAGGCCAGAAATAATCAAATTAAGAGCTGAAATCAACCAGGTAGAAACTAAAAGAACTATACAATGAATCAACAAAAAGAGGAGCTGGTTCTTTGAGAAAATCAACAAGATAGACTTAGTTAGCCAGACTAACCAGAGGGCAAAGAGACAGTATCCAAATTAACAAAATAAGAAATGAAAAGGGAGAAATACAACAGATTCTGAGGAAATTCAAAAAATCATCAGATCCAACTACAAAAACCTAAACTCAACAAAACTGGAAAATCTGGATGAAATGGACATGTTTCTAGACAGATACCAAATACGAAAGTTAAGTCAAGATCAGATAAACCTGATCCCATAATTCCTAAAGAAATAGAAGCAATCATTAAAAGTATCACAACTTAAAAAAGCCCAGGATCAGATGGGCAGAATTCTATCAGACCTTCAAGGAAGACCTAATACCAATACTCTTCAATCTATTCCACAAAGTAGAAAAAGAAGGAACACTACCAAATTCATTCTATGAGGCTACAGTTACACTGATACCAAAACCTCACAAAGATCCAACAAAGAAAGAAAACTTGAGACCAATGTCTTTTATGAATATCAATGCAAACATACTCAATAAAATTCTTTGAAAATGAATGCAAGAACACATCAAAATGATAATTAACCAAGATCAAGTTGGCTTCATCCCAAGGATGCAGGGATGGTTCAATACCCAGAAATCCATCAATGTAATCCACTACATAAAGAAACTCAAAGAAAAAAAACATATGGTCATTTCATTACATGCTGAAAAGACATTTGATAAAATTCAACATCCCTTCATTATAAAAGTCTTGGAAAGATCAGAAGTTCAATGACCATACCTAAACATAGTAAAAGCAAAATACAGTAAACCATTGGCCAGCATCAAACTAAATGGAGGGAAACTTGAAGCAATCCCACTAAAATCAGGGACTAGACAAGGCTGCCCACTCTCTCCCTATCTATTCAATAGAGTACTTGAAGTTCTGGCTACATCAATTAGACAGCAAAAGGAGGACAAAAGGGATACAAGTTGGAAAGGAAGAAATTAAAATATCACTATTTGCAGATGATATGATGGTATACTTAAGTGACCTGAAAAAAACCCACCAGAGATCTGCTACAGCTGAAAAACAACTTCAGGAAAGTGGCCTGATACAAAATTTACTCAAACAAATCAGTAACCTTCCTATACTCAACGGATACACAGGTTGAAAAAGAAATTAGGGAAATGATACACTTTACAATTGTCACAACCAATATAAAGTATCTTGGTGTGACTCTAACCAAACAAGTGAAAGATCTGTATGATAAGAACTTAATGGCCATCCTGTCAAAAGCAATCTACAGATTCAATACAATCCTCATGAAAATTCCATCTCAATTCTTCATAGACTTAGAAAGAGCAATAATCAAATTCATATGGAATAACAAAAAATTCAGGATAGCAAAAACTATTCTCAACAATAAAAGGACTTTTGGAGGAATCAGCAGCCTTGACCACAATTTGTACTACAGAGCAGTAGTGATAAAAACTGCATGGTATTGGTATAGTGACAGGCAGGTAGATCAATGGAATAGAATTGAAGACCCAGAAATGACCTCACACATTTAAGGTCACTTGATCTTTGGCAAAGGAGCTAAAACCATGCAGTGGAAAAAACACAGCATTTTCAACAAATGGTGCTGATTCAAGCGGAGGTCAACATGTAGAAGAATGCAAATTGATCCATTCCTATTTCCCTGTACAAAGCTCAAGTCCAAGTGGATCAAGGACCTCCTTATAAAACCAGATAAAATGAATCTAATAGAAGAGAAAGTAGGGAAAACTCTCAAGCATATGGGAACAGGGTTCCTGGACAGAACACCAATGGCTTATGACTTAAGATCAAGAATGGACAAATGGGACCTCATGAAATTACAAAGCTTCCGTAAGGCAAAGGAAACTGTAAATAAGACAAAACAGTAACCAACAGATTGCAAAAAGATCTTTACTAGTCCTATGTCCAATACAGGTTCTAATATCCAATGTATACAAAGAAATAAAGAATTTAGATTCCAGATATTGAAATAACCCTATGGTGAACTGAGCTATTCAGTGAATTCTCAACTGAGGAAACTCATAGGGCTGAGAAGCACCTAAAGAAATGTTCAACACCTTAGTCATCAGGGAAATGCAAATCAAAACAAACCTTACACCAGTCATAATGGATAAGATCAAAAACTCAGGTGACAGCAGATGCTGGTGAGGATGTGGATATTCTTCCATTGTTGGTGGGAATGCAAGCTGGTACACCCACTCTGGAAATCAGTTGGGCAAACACTCAGACAAATGAACATTATACTACTTGAAGACCCAGATATTCCATCCCTGGGTGTATACCCAGAAGATGCTCCAATATGTAATAAAGACACATGCTCCAGTATGTTCATAGCAGCCATATTTATTATAGCCAGAAACTGGAAACAACCCAGATGTCCCTCAACAGAGGAATGGATACAGAAAATGTTGTACATTTACACAATGGAATTCTACTCAGCTATTAAAAACAATGACTTCATGAAATTCACAGGCAAATATCATCCTGAGTGAGGTAACACAGTCACAAAAGAATGAACACTGTATGTACTCACTGATAAGTGATTATTAACCCAAAAGGTTGTAATACCCAAGATTCACTTCAGAACAACCATTAGGTTGAACGTGAGATCCCAGATGTAGGAGTGGGGAAGGGACTGAAGGAGCTGAGGGAGTTTGCAGCCCCATGGAGGGAACAACAGTGTCAACTGGCCTGAACCGCCAATGCTCCTGGAGAATGGATCACCAACCAAAGAATACACATGGAGGACCCATGGTGCTGGCCACATATGTGGCAGAGGAGAGGAGGGCCTTGTTAGCCATCAGGGAGATGAGAGGCCCTTGTGCCTGAGGGTGTTAAATGCCCCATTAGAGGTGAAGGCCAAGTAGAGAAGATAAGAGTTGATGGTGGGTGGGTGGGAGAATACTCTCCTAATTGGAGGGGAAGAGGGAGGAGATATAGGGGTTCCAAAGGGCAGTCCTAGAAAGTGAGAAACATTTGAAATGTAAATAAAAGTGAAACAAACAACCCATCACCAAACCATACATACAAATATAAAATGTTATGATTTTTATGCTTTTGAATAACTATAGTAATAAATATTAATATGAACTAATGTAAAAAAAAGAAAAGAAAAGAAACCACTTACCTTTGGTCATTTAATCTTTGGAAAAAAAATAAAACCATCCAGTGGGAAAAATACAGCACTTTCAACAAATGTTGCTATTTCAAGTGGAAGTCAGCATGTAGAAGAATGGAAACTGACCTTTTTTAATCTCCTTGTACAAAGCTGAAGTCCAAGTGTATCAAGCACCTCCTTATAAAACCAGATAAGATGAATATTATAGAAGATAAAGTGGGAAATAGGCACAGGGGAAATTTTCCTGAAAGGCTTATCCTCTAGGATCAACATTTAATAAATGAAACTCCAGAAAATTGAAAAGCTCTGTAAGGCAAATGAGACTGTCAGTAAGACAAAATGGCAATCCACAGATTGGGAAAAGATCTTTACCAACCCTACATCCGATACAGGGTTAACATCAAAAATATACAAAGAGCTCAAGAAATTAGAATCTAGAGAACTAAATAAACCTATTTAAAAGAGGTACAGAGCTAAACAGAGAATTCTAAATTGAGGAATCTCAAATGACTGAGAAACATGTAAAGAAATGTTCAACAACCACGAGTCATCAGGGAATTTCAAATTAAAACAACCGTGAGATTCCACCTCACACCAGTCAAAATAGGTAAGATCAAAACCTCGGGTGATAGCAGGTGCTGGCCAGGATGTGGAGAAAGAGGAACAGTCCTCCATTGCTGTTGGATTGCAAGCTGGTACAACCACTGTGAAATCAGTCTGGCAGTTCCTCACAAAATTGGAAAGAGTTCTACCTGAAGACACAGCAATACCACTGTTGGTCATATGCCCAAAAATTACTCCAACCTGTAATAAGGACACATGATCCATTATTTTCATAGCAGCTTTATTTATAATAGCCAGAAACTGGAAACAACCTAGATGTCTTTCAACAGAGGAATTTATACAGAATATGTGTTACTTTTACACAATGGAGTACTATTCAGCTATTAAAACAATGGCTTCATGAAATTCGCAGGCAAATTGATGTAGCTAGAAAATATCATCCTGAGTCAGGTAACCCGGTCACAAAAGAACACACTTGGTATGTACTCACTGATAAGTTGAAATTAGCCAGAAATTATCTCTGAATACCCACAATACATCTCACAGACCATATGAAACCCAGAAGAAAGAAGATCAAACCAAAATGTGGATGCTACAGTCTTATTCAGAAGGGGAAAGAAAATAATCTCAGGAAGTACAGAGAGAGATGGGTCTGGAATGGAGAGAGGAGGGGGAGTGTAATACAGGAGCCAAATCAGATATGGTACAAGATGGGGAGAATTACGGAGTGTCAGGAATTGGGAAGGAGGTATGCACCAGTGTGTGAGGGGGATCTGGGTGTATCCATTGGAATGACCCAGATACCAGGGTCCCAAGAATTTCCCAGGATCCAATAGGGAAGACATTATCTGAAATACCCATCAAAGGGGAGAGAAAAGCTATTCATTAGATATTAACTGCCCCTAGTTAATGGATGGGGTCATTTGTCCACCTCAAAATATTAATCCAGTATTCCTTCTGTCAAAATGAAATGCAGGGACAAGTAGTGGAGAGTAGCGGCCCAGTGGAAAGGGGAAATAGGATCAATTTGGGTTGGGGAATAATTGAGAAGCTCAGAGACCTAAAAGATTGAATGGAAATATGCAGCTTCTATGGATGGGAGGTGAGGGGACCTCTAGAAAGTTCCAGAGAACTGGAATGAGAGAGATTCCAGGACTTAATTGGGGTAACCAAACTGCCCAACAGTGGTGAGAGGGAACTCGAAATGTCTACCTCCAATAAATAGACAGGGTTAGAAGCAGAGGGACAGTGATACAAACACAGAGTCAAAACTTCTGATCCAGAATTGTCTCTGTCTAAAATAAATGCACAGACAGAACTGGAGATGAGACTAAAGAAAAGTGGGCCACTAACTGTGGGATCCATCTCATGGAGGTGGTGATGGGGCACCAATGCCTGACATTATTACTGATGATGAGGTGCTTAGACAGCAGCCAAGCATAGCTGTCCTCTGAGAGACCCTACCAGCAGGTGACTCAGACAGATGCAGATGGTTACACTCAACCATTGAACAGAAGGCAGGGACCCCTGTGCAGGAATTAGGGGGAGGGCTGTAGAAGCTGAAGGGGAGGACATTCCCATAGAAAGATGGGTAATCTTAACTGGACTGGACCCCTGGGTGCTCACAGAGAGTGAACCACTGACAAGACTGTATATGCATGCTGGTCTGGGGCCCCAGGCATAAATAGAGCAGAGAACTGCTTGGCCTGGTCTCAGTAAGACATAATGGGCCTAACGCTCAACATATTTGAGGTCCCAGGGATGGGTGATCCTGGGGTAGGGGTGCTGTTCAATGAAGGTGAGCACTTTCTCATGGCAAAAAGGAGAGGAAATTGGATGAGGAACTGTGGTCTAGGGAACAGTGAAGGGGGTAATGACTAGAATGTAAATAAATAAAATAATTAGTAAAATAATAAAATAAATGGCTAGATATATAAAAATGAATACATTTATAGGTTCAACCACTTATAAATAAGTGCATATGCAAGAAGTCATGTTTCAAGGTTAATGTTAACAAATTACTTCATGTTTGGATGTTTTTATTTGAATTTCTCTGATCACTAAGGACTTTGAACATTTCTTTAGGTGCTTTTCAGCCATTCAAGATTGCTCTGCTGTGAATTCTCTGTTTAGTTCTATTCCCCATTTTTTTGTTTGTTTGTTTGCTTTCTTTTGATTTGTTTTGTTTTAGTTGTTGGCTTCTAAGTTCTTTATGTATTTTGGTTATAAGCCCTCTACAGGATGTGGGGTTAGTGATTTTTTTCCCAATCTGTAGGTTTCAACTTGTCCTATTGGCAATTTCCTTTGCCTTACAGAAGGTTTCCAGTTTACATGACGTTCTATTTATTCATTTTTCCTTAGAGCATGAGCCATTGGCATTCTGTTTAAGAAAATTCTCCTTGTGCCAATGAGTTCACCATTCTTTCCCACTTTCTCTTCTATTAGATTCTGTTTATCTGTTTGTATGTTGAAATCCTTGAACAACTTGGACTTGAGCTTGGGCAAAAGGATAGATATCAATCTATTTTCATTTTTCTACATACAGACAGCCAGTTAGACCAGCACCATTTTTTGAGGATGCTTCCATTTTTCCATTGTTATATTTTTGACTTCTTTGTCAATGATCAAGTGTCTCTGTGTGGTTTTATTTCTAGGATTCCAATTGTAATCAATTGATCAACATGTCTGTTTCTGTACCAGTACCATGCTGTTTTTATCACTCTTGTTCTCTAGTATAGCTTGAGGTCAGGGTTCTTTTATTGATAAGAATTGTTTTCCCTATCCTGGGTTTTTTGCATTTCCAGATAAATTTGAAAATTGCTTTTTCCAGGTCTTTGAAGAGTTGTGTTGGGATTTTGGTGGTGTTTGCATTGAATTAATAGATTACCTTTGGTAGGATGGTCATTTATACTATGATAATTCTGCCAATCCATGGGCATTCTATATCTCTACATTTTCTGAGATCTTCTTTAATGTCTTAATTGAGAGACTAGAATTTACTGACATGCAGAATTTTGACTTGTTTTGATTAGAGTTATGCCAAGCTATTTTATATTATTTGTGGCTATTGTAAAGAGAGTTGTTTCCCTAATTTCTTTCTTGGCCTGTTTATCATTTGTATAGAGGAAGGCTACTAATTTATTTGAGTTAATTTATATTCAGCCACTTTGCTGAAGTTGTTTATCAGCTGTAGAAGTTCTCTTGTAGAATTTTGGGGGTCACTTATGTATACTATCATAGCATCTGCAAATAGTGATACCTTTTTTCTTCTTTGTCAATTTTTATCCCTTGGTATCTTTTTACTGTCGTATTGATCTAACTAGAACTTTGAGTACTATATTGAATAGTTTTCTGGAGAGTGGTAATCCTTGTCTTGTCACCAATTTTAGTGGGATTACCTCAAGTATCTCTCCATTTAATTTGATATTGGCTGTTGACTAACAGTAAATTGCTTTTAAGTTATGGCCCTTCAATTCCTGATCTCTGCAACACTTTTAACTTGAAGGGATGTTGTATTTTGTCAAATGATTTTTTTCTGCATTTAAGATGATCATGTGATTTTTTAATTTAAATTTGTTTATATTGTAGATTACGTTAATGGATTTTCATATATTTAACCAACCTTGCATCCCTGGGATGAAGCCTACTTGATCATGGTGAATGATGTTTTTGATGTGTTCTTGGATTCACATTGCAAGAATTTTGTTGAGTATTTTTGCTTCAATATTCACTAGGAACATTGGTCAGAATTTCTCCTTTTTTATTGCATCCTTGTGTAGTTTAGATATCAGAGTAATCATGGCTTCATGGAATGAATTAGGCAGTGCTCCTTCTGACTCTATTTTATGGAATTGGTTAAGGAATATTTAATATTAGGTCATCTTTGAATGTCTGGTAGAATTCTGCATTGTAACCATGTGGCCCTGAGCCTGAGTTTGTTTGTTTGTTTTTTTAGTTAGGAATATTTTAACGGCTTCTATTTTCTTAGGGGATATGTGCCATTTTGATAGTTTATCTGCTCTATATTTAAGTTTGTTATGTGGTAACTGTCTAGAAACTTATTCATTTCATCTAGATTTTCCTGTTTTGTTGAGTATAGACTTGAGTAGTAGGATCTGATGATCTTTTTAATTTCCTATTTTCTGTTATATCTCCCTTTTTATTGGGTATTTACATTCCAAATGTTATCCCCTTTCCTGGTCCCCCCCCCTTCCCAGAATCTCCTATCCCCTCTCCTTCCATGCTTCTATGAGGGTGTTCCCCCATTCACCCACCCATTTCCGCCTCTCTACCCTCAATTTCCCTACACTGGGGCATCTATCAAGCCTTTATAGAACCAAGGACCTCTCCTCCCATTGATTCCTGACAAGGCCATCCTCTGCTATATATGAGCTGGAGCCATGAGTACTCCCTGGTTGGTGGCTTAGTCCCTGGGAGCTCTGGGGGTTCTGGTTTGTTGGTATTGTTGTTCTTTCTATGTGGATGCAAACCCTTTAACTCCTTTTCATTTCTTATATTGTTGATTTGAATATTTCCTCTGGTCCCTTTACTTAGTTTGGGTAGTGGTTTATCAATCTTGTTGATTCTCTCAAAAAAACAGGTTTCAGTTTTGTTGATTGTTTGTACTGTTCTCTTTGTTTCTATTTGTTTGATTTTGGCCCTGTGTTTGACTATTTCCTGCCTTCTACTCCTCTTGGGTGATTGCTTCTTTTTGTTCTAGAGCTGTCAGGTATGGTGTTAAGTTGCTACTATAACTTTTCACCAGTTTCTTTACCAGGGCACTTAATGCTATGAGTATTCCTCTCGGTACTGCAACAGACAGTTGCTCTGCATGCCACGGAGCCCCCAGGAAGTTTTCAGACTGTGGTGTTGGATGCCCAGTTGCTTTGTGTGCAGAGGATCTCTGCAACGCCTTCCACCTGTAGTTTCATTTGCCCTGTGTACAGCAGATCTCATGGGATATCTGTTGCCCAGATATCCTGAGTACACTGGATCTTCTGGTATGCCTGAGGCTGTGGTATCTTCAAGAGAACAGACTTGTAGAAGTCAGCCCCTGCCAAAGCTCAGGCTGGAAGGGGAGTAGAATTCAGGTGGTGGGGGTTTTGTGGGGTGATTGTTCTCAAGTCCAGTGGACTCCCAGCAGCAGCTTTGGAAATGCTGGAGGGACATTACCAGATGCCCTGAATGTAGTGGATCTGCTTGGATGCCTCAGGCTCTGGTATCTTCATGGGGAACAGACTTACTAGCAGTCCACTCTGGCCAGCCGGAAAGGGTCAGAGTTCATTTCTCAAGTCTAAGTATTTCAGCAGACAACGTTTTGGATAATTTTCTGAGGAATATAAAATGCCCCTGAAAAATTGTAGGTTGTAGGTATTGGAATACATATGTGTTTGTTAATAATCCTTAAAATACAGTTTTAATTGTTATTCCTTATTATTTTTCTGTCAAACAATTATTAAATTAATAAAACAGTTGAATTTTTCTATTATTTTATAAAATCAAACTCATTTACTTCCATCCCATTTCTTCTAAGTTTTTCTTTTTTCTTTTTTCTTTTCTTTTCTTTTTTTTTTTTTTTATGTTTTCTCTCAGGTTTTCAAAAACATTATGTTTTTTGTTTATTTGTATGTGTGTACAATATACATTGCTGTATTCATCCTATACTTTGTCTATTCAGCTTTCTCAACCCCTCCAAAATTTATGTCCTTTTCTATAACTCACTAAATCCAATTATTGCTGCCCAAATGCACATGTACTTGGAGTCATCGAACTGAGCATGGGTACCCTTCCAATGCTTGTCCACTTTCAAAGAAAAGTTGCTTTCTTTCTCTTCAACGTCTATCATTATCCATCAACTCCTGTTAGAAGTGTCAGAAGCCATTGCTGCTCTGTGATGGAATTTTTACCTCTTGATCTTGTAGAGGTTTTATTTGATTAAACACAACTGCTGTAAGCTCTTAGGTGTAATAGTCATGTCAATCCAGAAACTAGCTTTTCACAGCACTATTCTTCATCATCTAGCTTTTTTTCATTCTTTCCACTTTCCTTTCCGCAGTGTTTTCTGATCCAGGGACAGGTAATTGATATAGATGTGCCATCTACAGCTGAGTACTCATAGCCATTGTTTTTCACCAATTTAAACTACTATTAACCTTCACATTAACCAAACACCATCTACAATAAGGTTTATCTCACAAACTCTGGAAACAGTAAGATCTAGAGCTATCATGATGCATAGTTAGAAAGCAGTTTGACATCATGATCATATAGCAAAACAACCATACATAAATTTCTTAGTAAGGAGAAGAGTTAAAATAAAATACACAGGCCATTGGTTACTCTTTTAACCAGTGTTGACAATATTACTCCTGTGGACTTTTTTTTTTTTTTTCAGTATATTAAGACAGCATGCAGGGTTTACCACTACATAAGATCATAGATATTTATTCTCCCACAGCCTTTAATATTGCACTAGCCAATATTATAAAGCTAACTAGTCAGAAATAATTTCATGCTTAGTTCTTGGATTTAATTTTTATCTTGTTATGTTTTGTATTTTTGCATGTTCTGCAGCTAAGTGGAAAGAGGGAAATTCTGGAGACAGAAAGTTCAAGTCGAATAGAAGGAATAGAGAACAGAACACCAAAGGAAAAGTCAATGAGTGACGTACATGAAAACTATTGAGGGACATACATTACTTCTCTATTTTGCTATAACTTTAAAAAATATTTTGTGTGGATTATAATTTTCCATAATTTAATTTTTACTCATAGTCCATTGCAATTGCAGCACTCCTCCCTCTGTTCCTTCCAGTCCTGTCCTTACAATACCTCCTTCTTTACCTCTGCCTTCCTCCTCAGAGAAGGGGAAGCCCCTTGGGGACAGATTTTGGAACATCCAGAAATAACAGGACTAAGCACTGCTTCTCTCGCTGGGGCTCATACAAGCAGTCCAGGTAGGGAAAGAGAATCCTGTGGAAGACAGTAGAGTTGGAGACAGTACCAATTCCAACTATTAGGTGATCCACAAGAAGAATGAGCTGCACATCTGCAACAAATGTGTGTAGTGCATAGGTCCAGCCTATGCTCATTGATGTCTCAGTATCTATGATCCCTCATGTACTCAGGTTATTTGACTCTGTAAGGCTTCTTGTGCTGTCCTTGACCCTTTCAGGTTACTCATTCCTGTCCCCAACACTTGCACTTAAGATGTTTGGTTATGGGTGTTCACATTTGTTTCCATCTGCTGTTGGATAAAGCTACTCAGCATATTGTTATGCTGGGTTCCTATGTGCAAGCATAGAAAAATATCACTAATAGTGTCAGGAGTTGGCTTTCTCCCATGGGTGGGTCTCAAGTTGGGCTTGTCATATTTGGTCCATTCCCTGAGTCTCTTTTCTATCTTTATCCTTGTACATCTTGTAGGCAGGACACATTTTGGGTTGAAGATTTTGTGGGTGAGTTGATTTGCTTATCCTTCCATTGGAAGTCCTGCCTCTCTATAAGATGTTCCACTTAAGTCTCTAAATTCCATCCTGGTAGGAATCCCACATAGTATAATATCTGTAGCTTCCCTTATCCTAGGTCTCCAGCTAGTCCCAGAGACACACCCCCACACCATTTCCATTCTTATACCCAGCATTCTCCAGCCTCCACACACCTATACCTGATTGCCTTCACCATGCCCCTTCTCACCACCTCCTACCCAATTCCCTCTCTCCATCCACCAATAATGTGTATATATTTTTGTCTTCTGAGATAACTCATCCTACCTTGGGCCTTCTTTATTACCCGATTTCTTTGAGTCTATAGATCGTAGCATGGTTGTCCTGCACTTTATGGCAAGTGCCCTGTCCAATTATAAGTGAGTATATACCACATATATACTTCTGGGTCTGGGTTACCATACTTAGGATTATATTTTCAATTGTATACATTTTTCTGGAAATTTCACAATGTCTTTGTTTTAATAGCTAAATGATATTCTAATGTATAGATGCATCACATTTTTTTTTTTCATTCTTCAGGTGAGGGGCAACTAAACTGTTTCCAGTTTCTGGCTAATATGAATAAAGCTGCTATGGATATAATGGAGCATGTGTGCCTGTGTATAGGAGAATATTTTATATCTGCATGGGTTTGTCACCTATCAATATTAAATTTGATAGCCAATGGCTTAGGCAGAAAATAGGAGGCAGGTATCTTGGGAGAGAGAGAGAGAGAGAGATAGAGAGAGAGAGAGAGAGAGAGAAGAAGGAGAGGGAGACATAGAGGGAGAGAGAGAGGGAGAGGGAGAAGGAGTTGGAGTTGGGGAGAGGGATCACATATTCTGGAATAGAGCCTGGAAGTCCAGCCTAGAAGATGTGAGAAGGATGCATGGTACTCAAGCACAGGTAACCAGCAACGTGGTAGAATGTAGGCTAAAACAATTGGGTCATCTAAGTTATGATCTAAGCAGAATAGAGCCAAACTATATGATCAAGATATTTATAAATATATTTTGAGCCTGAGTCTTTTTTTTCTGAGAGCATGGGGTTGGAAGAAAGAACCAAATCTAATGATTAGGTGCACCATCCATAAATGATAACCAGCAAAGAGCAGTTAGAACCCATGTTTATAGCCAAAAGACTAGGGTGAAAGGTGGGGTAAGTAACCCTAGCCAGAAAAGAAGCCTGGTCTATTTAAAAAAGAATGAAATCAGATCAAAGACAAGCTTTTGGAATAACTCAAGATAAACAGCTGGAAAAGATATTTCCTACCCAAGCCAAGATATAAGAACCTACAGAGAGATGGTATGGAAGATGGTTTTTAAAGAAGCCCCTACTAAATTTAAAAACAGAACAGAGAGGTTGGGTGTTACCCCAAGGACAGAGCACAGCAATGCATTAGGGGAGGAACCAGCCTTTGTATTGCACACAGGCTGAATTCAGCTGGTGGAAGGGCAGATGGTAAAACATGTGGAGACATCCTGGAGACCACAGCATCTAGATAAGACACTTTAGATCCTCCCAGGTTTGGCATGTCAGGTTGGCCCAGTCCTGTCATGTGGGAATTGAAGCTCTGTGCTGATAGCCTGTGTAAAGGCACCATTAGATTGGGTGCTATGGGGTAGAATTGGGCAGAAGGCCTAACCACCCGGGGTATGTTTAAGCACAAAAGAACATCTAAGCAAAAATATACCTCCTCTACATGACCTGAAAGAATGAGGAAGAAGTACTGATAACAGTAGAGCATAAGCCAAACTCAATAAAGAACAGACCTCCCAATCAGCTGAAGATTGTTTAAAAGTCCAACTTTTATGCTAAAAACAAAAGCAATTAAATATAAAATAGCATAGTCAGATATAAAAACATTAAATTCATAATTTTATAGGAATAAAACACATAAAAATGAAAAACACAATAAACACCTTTGAGGCTTTATAAAATACTATTCTAAATGATTCAAGGATCTGGAGGGAATTAAACCATAGTCCTTTATAGTTATTGCAATATTAAGTTTCTTTCTTATTCTAATAAACATTATATTTATATTTTTTGAAAAGCAGATCTATAAAATTCACAAGTCTTAGAGGAGATATTGCTAAAATTAATAATTCAGAATGACAAAGATATAAAAATGTAAGGGGTACAAAATAAAGAAAAAATGAAATATGGATACAAAAAAATAGAATAGTAGGTACAAAGTTTTGTAGATCAAGTTGAACAAAATACTAAGATAATAGAGATATAAGAAAAAGAAAAAATACATAATGCAGATACAATCCTTAGAAGAAAAATTAGATAATTTTATAATTTAAAATGAAGGAAATAATAAGATAGCAGAGATATAAAATGGAAAATATGCAAAAAACAGATACAGTCCTCAGTGGCTTTAGAAGAGATATTTAAAATGATTATGAGATATATTATAAATTAAATAAGAATGAAAAACAGGTTTAAAACCTACTTTATCATCATATAGTGAAAGACTGGAAAGTCAACAAAAGTTTGTTAGAAATCTAACCTTAGATTATTTGGTTACTGTATGACAAATGCCAATAGGCAATAACCTCCCTTAGGAAAAATCACTATTATTATTTATTATTTATTATTATTATTATTATTATTAATCTTTAATTATTTTTTATAGTTTAGTAATTATCCCTCTCCTGTTCTACCCTCTGACAGTTCCTTATCCAATTCCTCCTACCGGTTTCCAAGGCCACATCCTCTGAGCCCTCCCTATTCCCTGGGGCCTAGAGACTCTCAAGGGTTAGGTGTATCTTCTCTCACTGAAGCAATCCTCTGCTGTGTATGTGGCAGGGGCCTCGGACCAGCTAGTGTATGCTACCTGGTTAGTGGCTTAGTGTTTGAGAGATCACAAGGTTCCAGGTTAGTTGAGACTGCTGGTTTTCCTATAAGCTCATCCATCTCCCTTAGCTTCTTGAAGCCTTTCCCCAATTCAGCCACAGTGATTCTAGGCTTCTGTCCATTTGTTAGGTATAAGTATCTGCTTCTGTCTCAGTCAGCTTTTTGTTGTGCCTCTTGGAGGGCAGTCATGTTCGCCTCCTGTCTGTAAGCACATAGTAGCAATCAATAATATTGTCAGGCCTTGGAGCCTCCTTTTGAGATGCATCCCAAGTTCAGCTGGTAACTGGACCTCCTTTTCTTCAATCTCTTCTCCATTTTTGTCCCTGTATTTCTTATAGACAGGGACAATTCTGAGTCAGTCTTTGACTGCAGGATGGCAACCCCATCCCTCCACTTGATGTCCCGTCTTTCTACTGGAAGTGGATTCTACGAGTTCCTTTTCCCCACTGTTGGGCATTTCATCTAAGGTCCCTCACCTCAGTCTTAAGATCCTCTCACCTCCCAGGTTTCTGGTGCATTCTAGAGGATTCCCCCACCACCCACCTCCCGAAGTGATATATTTCTATGCATTCTGCTGGTGCTCAGAGCTTCACTCCTGTCCACACCCCTCCCTCCACCCCAACAATGCCCATTTGCCTTGCACCTCACACTGAATTCCCTCCCTCTTTCTGCCCTCTGGTTTCATCTCCTTCCCTTGAGGGATTGATGCATTCTCAACTGGGCCTTGTGGCTTGTTAAATGTTAGAGTTCTGTGGATTGTATACTGCATATTCTGTGCTGTTTTGGCTAATATCCACATATTAGTGGGTACATACCATGCACCTGAATTATCTAAAATTGTAAGAATACAACTTTAATAAAAATAAAACATCCTAAAGGCTTTACAAAAAGCCAAAATGTCAGATGTTTTAATTGTTACAATGTCATTTTTAAGAAGAGATTATAGGCAAGACATTTCTAGAAGCATTTTTTTTTTCTAGAGAAAATCCAAAAAAAAAAAAAAAAAAGGCCTAGTCTTCTGGATGAAGAAGATGTGTCCAATGCTGCCACTGGATAATGAATATAGACAAACATGAGACAAACAAGGTAACCACATTTATTACCCCAAAGAGCTCTCAATATAAATTTAAGTGGGCCATCTCAGGTCCAGAGCAGAGAAACTCATAGAACAATTAAGTAACATTTCTCTGTATATGGACATTAATAACCCAGATACTAAAACCAGAGCAACATCAATAGACAAAACAAAAGACTCAAGAACAATCAGTGGCTTAATGGATAGAAAAGACGATATTAAGAGAAAGATGCTTAATACACAAAAATGGATAAGAAATCTCCCACAGACAGATGAAAAATATATGACTTCCAGGGAGAGAACATGTTACCAAAAGGGTGGGGGTCAAAGAACAACAACAATAACAACAACAACAACAAAAACAACAACAACAAAACAACTATAGATTCCATCAAAATCAGTAAAAATAAGTTTTGATAGAGGAAGAAATCCTGAAAATTTTGACTACATATAGGAAGGAAGGAATCAAGAAGACCAAAAAGTTCAGGTAACATGGTTTGCTCATCTCTCTACATACGAACAGCTCTGAGTCTGACTGAGACATAAAAAAACAACTCTAAGAAGAACTTCAACTACACATAGACAAAGGATTTTGTTGACTACAGATTCCTCAAAATTCATCAGATTATCTTTTGATATGGCATGAATGAAGACTTATATTACAGTTTGTTTATATGACCTTGTGTACTCATGAAGACAGATTATTGTCTTTCACCAGCTAAAACAAAAAGCAGCAATTCATCTTAAACTGTTCTGTGTATATTGTATATTTCATGCATTATGGTAATGCTGAAATGTGTGTTTCTTATGAAAGTTTTATATTCACAGGAAAAAAAACACAAACAAACAAAAGGGCAAAATCCATCCCCAGGGATGCTGAGATGCTGAGACTTTCTGTTCCACATCTTTCCTGATTCTACCTCAACTGAACTGACACTGTTTCCTCTATAGACATGTTTCCTGGACAACTTCAAAACAGGTAACTGACATGGTGCAGCCTTTCAAACCATTCCAATTTGTATTTCATGTAAGCCTGCATTTTCTCAGCATCCAGAGACTAGACAACAAATGTTACAATTTACATTCTTATCTATGTATTTATTTGTTTATATGCCAGTCCTCTTGTAAGTCCATCCTCTATTCTCAATTCATTCTCCTCTTAGAGAGTGGAAAGGGCTAGGTACTCCCACACCCTTATGTATTAAGTCTCTGCGGGGTTAGGTAAATCCTGTCACACTGTGGCCAGACTAGGCCAGGGGCCTTGGTCCAGTCTGTGTATGTTCTTTGGTTGATGGCTCAGTCTCTGAAAGCTCCCAAGGGTTCAGGTTAGTAGTTGCTGTTGATCTTTTTCTGGAGTTCCTATCCCTTTTACAACTTTGAATATTTCCTCCAGCTCTTCCCGTAAGAGTCTCCAGCCTCTATCCAATGTTTGTCTGTGGGTATCTGCATCTGTTTCAGTAGGCTGCTTGGTGAAGACTCTCAGAGAATAGTTTGCTTACAGTTAGCTTTCTTAAGACTATTTTTCTAATTTAATTGAGACCCCACAAAAGAACTGTATATAAAATCAGCAGAAAGCAATTATCAGAAGACAGTAATTCTGATCCCTTAAGTAGGGCTGGATGGTTTTGATCATTCTGTTACTTAAAGATTTGTTGTCATTTTTAAGGATGATTACCAATATTTATGGTCTTGAACAGGGAGAAGATGAAATAGAGAGGTTATATTCAGGGATTTCTTTTCTCTATCATTCTTTAGATCTTATGTAAGAGAAGGGGGGGTAGAAAAGAAAAAGTAGGAATGTAGAGCTATTATAAAAAATTAGACAAATAAGGATAGATTATTGAATCTACTCTTAAACCAAAAAAGTATTTTATAGGCATAATCTTACATTGGTATAGAATTTTTTATATTGCTACAAAAAATCATTTTCTTTTAGACACACTGGTGTGGGTTACTGTATGCTAATTTACTGCTATTTTTGATACACATAATGTGTATACATAATGTTGTATTTGAGATATGGAACTTACATAATTTTTTAAAATGCTACATAAAGTTATAGTTCTTTAAAAACCATTATGAATTATTAGTAATGTTTAAGAATTAAAATGTAATAATCAAAGTTATTGTAATATTAAATACTAGTCTAGTTACTTACAATAAAATGGTTTCAAGGTTACTCAGCTAGTAAATAGTGAAGATAAAGCAATGCTTGACAATTCAGATAGACTATGGATCAAAAATTGGTCTTCAAAAACCTTGGAGATCCACAGATTATGGCACTGAAAAATGTTAAATTAATCAAAGATCTTTTTTTGATATTTAGGCAGGTATTCTTCTGACATTACCCCCAATCGAGTTGAAAGAAGATGATGAGCACTGAAAAACCACTGTTTGGACATGGTTTCAAAGATAGCAAGCTGCCACAAGGCATAATGCACCAGCTTCTTACTGCAGACAAAATACTACCCAAAGTGGGCACACAAAACAAAATAAATTTGACTTCTGGACTCTGCAAATACAATGTAAGCAAGTCCTTCATCATTCCTGCTTCACATAATGTCTGTCAGATTTTCTCAGCTACAAGGCTGAAGATAGATGCTCCAACATTATAGGGAATATTGAAGAATGTCCAGGCAATCAGGTATCTCTGTCAGTTATTAGCATTGAAAGCTACACTTTGCAATTCCTGTATATTCTGGTAATATTTTTTCTTTCTCAGGACTCTGATGGGTTTGAGGACTAGATAGTCATAGTTTAACTATAAGTTTAAATTGATAAATTCTAAGAAGATGTTTTTAGAATGGTAATATAAAAAGTGATTTAAATACAGAACTCTGAACTTATTAAGATAGACTACTTTACCTAAGTTGCCAAATATAAATGGAATGTGTATTAGAAATATAAATCTTACCAAATATTTTTCATAATTATTTAGTATTCAATTCATATTTGGAAGAAACAGAGCCTTTTATTGGATTAAAAAAGAGGAATGGTATATAGAATACCTTATGTCTATTTGGATGTGACACCTGTCAATATAATAGCCTATGGCTTAGGCAGGAAATAGAAGGTACAACATTCAGGAGAGAGAGAGAGTTAGTTCTGGGATAGAGCCTGGCATGGGATGATATGCCCATGAAGATATGATAAGATGGATATATGGTACCTGAATATAGATAACTAGACATGTGGCAGAATTAGGTAAAAATAAGTGGGTTATCTAAGTTATGATCTAGTCAGAGTATAGCTGAAAAATATAGACAAAGTATTTAGAAATGTATTCTGAGTCTGTTTTTTATTTTTATTTTTAAATGAGAAAAAAGGGGTGTGTGAGACTTAAGTTCTACATTTGTGGTACAGTGGGGCATCTTTTGGGTAAATGCCCAGGAGCTATATAGCTGGGACATAAGGTAGAACTATTTCCAATCTTATCAGAAACCAAAAGATTAATTTCCAGAGTGGTTGTACAAATTTTCACTCCCACCAGCAATGTAGGAGTGTTCCCCTTACTCCACATCATTGCCAGCATGTGCTGTCCCTTGAGTTTATTCTTAGCCATTCTGAGGGATATATGATGGAATATCAGAGTCAGTTTGATTTTCATTTGCCTGATAATTAAGGACTTTGATCATTTTCTTAAGTGCTTCTCAACATTTGAGATCTCTGTGTATTTATGTACTACATTTTTAAATTGAGTTATTTGAGTGGTTGGTATCTAATTTGTTTAATGCTATATATATATTGGGTATTAGCCCTCTGTCAGATGTACAGTTAGTGAAGATATTTTCCCAATCTGTAGGCTATAATTTTGTCCTAATGTTTGTGTCCTTTGCTCTACAAAATATTATAAGTGTTATAAGGTTCCACTTCTCAATTATTGATCTTCAATCCTGAGTCACTGATGTTCTGTTCAGAAATTGCCTCCTGCACCAATGTGTTCAAAGCCATGTTCCACTTTCTCTTTCATTAGATTTTATATTGAGGTCATT
This sequence comes from Rhynchomys soricoides, assembly GCA_019843965.1. NCBI lineage: Eukaryota > Metazoa > Chordata > Mammalia > Rodentia > Muridae > Rhynchomys > Rhynchomys soricoides. The sequence goes on along the minus strand of JADRCH010000226.1, from coordinate 6,169,776 downwards.
GATCCATTTGGACTGGAGTTTTCTACTGGGTGGAAATATTAATCTATTTGCATTCTTCTACATTCAGACATGGAGTTAGGCCAACACCATTTATAGAAGATTTTTGCTTTTTTTTTTTTTTATTGGATATTTTCTTTATTTACAATTCAAATGTTATTCCCTTTCCAGGTCTCCCCTCCAGAAAAACACTATCCTATCTCCCTTCACCCTGCCTCTAAGAGGGTGCTTTCCCAACCATCCAGCCACTCCTACCTTCCCTCCCTGGCATTCCCCTACACTGGGGCATTGAAACCCCACAGGAACAAGAGCCACACCTCCCACTGATGTTCAACAAGGTCATCCACTGTCACATACTCAGTCAGAACCGTGGGTCCCTCCATGTGTAATCTTTGGTTGGTGGTCCAGTCCCTGGGAGCTCCAGGGATTCTGGCTGGTTGATATTGTTGCTCCCCCCAACAGGTCTGCAAACCTCCACCTCTGTACATGTCAGGCTCTGGCAGAGCCTCTCAGGAGACAACCATATCAGGCTTCTATCAGCAAGCACTTTCCAGCATCTGCAGTAGCATCCAGGTTTGGTGTCTGTGTATGGGATGGAAACCCAAGTGAGGCAGTCTCTGGATGCCTTTCTTTCAGGCTGTGCTCCACACTTTATCTCTGTATTTCCTCCTGTGAGTATCTTGTTCCCCTTTCTAAGAAGCACTTAAGCATTCACACTTTGGTCTTCCTTCTTCTTGAGCTTCATATGGTCTGTGAATTGTATCTTGGGTATTCTGTACTTTGAAGCTAGTATCCACTTATCAATGAGTGTATACCATGTGTGTTCTTTTGTGACTGAGATACATGGTCATATACCCAGAAGATGCTCCAATATGTAATAAGAATTCTTTTTTCCAATTGTATGGTCTTGGTTTCTTATTTAAAAAATCAAGTGTCCCTTGGTATGTAGGTTTATTTCACAGTCTTTGATACTATTGTATGTCTGTATGTTTCTATAAAAATACCTTACAATATTTAATCACTATTACTCTGTAGTACAGACTGAGATCAGGAATGGTGATTTATCCAGAAATTTTTTTAATTTTCAGGATTGTTATAGCTATAGCTATCCTGAGATTTTTTTTTTTTTTAATGTGAAGTTGAGAATTTTTCTTTACATTTCTGTAAAAAATTGAGTTGGTATATTGATGGTAATTGTACTAAATCTATAGATTGCTTTTGGTAAGATGGCCATTTCACTCTGTTATTTTATGAGTCCATAATCATGAGAGTACTTCCCATCTTCAGATGTCATTTTCAATTTTTTTTCAGAGACTTGAAATTCTTGCTAATATCACTTGACACTATTGTAAAATGTGATGTTTTCCTAATTTCTTATTCAACCAATTTATCTTTTATGTAAAGAAGGTCTAGTGAATTTTGAGTTAATTTTATATCCAAATTAATTCCTGAAGATGTTTATAAGCTTTATGTGTTCTCCGGTAGAATGCTGGGGGTCTCTTTTGTATACTAACATATCATTTGAAAATAGATATAGTTTGACTTCTTTTCGAATTTGGAATCCTATGATATCTACTAGTGGTCTTATTTCTCTAGCTAAGGTCAGAGTAGGCAGCCTTCCCTTGTTCCTGATTTTAGTGGCATTGATCTAAGTTTGTCTCCATTTTATTTGGTGTTGGCTTTTGGCTATTGTATATTGCTTTTATTATGTCTTGGTAGGTGTTATATATCCCTGATCTCTCCAAGATATTTAACATAAAGTGATGTTAGATTTTTGTCACAAGTTTTTATCACCATCTTATGAGACTATCATGTGATTTTGTTCTTTCCATTTCCTAATATGTTGGATGATGCTTACGGATTTTCATATATTGAACTATCCTTCTGATGAACCCTACTTGATGATGGTGATGTTTGGGTTGTTTTCAGGGATTTGGCTTGCAAGTTTGTTTGTTTGTCTGATTGTTTTGAGGAATTTCCATCAAACTTCATATGTAAAATTGGTCAGAAGTCCTCTTTTTTGTTAAGTCTTTGTGTGGCTTAAATATCAGGTTGACAGTGGTTTTATAGAATGAGCTAGTGTTCATTCTGTCTATATTTTCTAGAAAAGCTTGAGGATTATAGGTATTATCTTTTCTTTGAAAGTCTTGTAGAACTCTGAGCTAAAACTATCTGGGCCTGGGTTTTTTGTTTGTTTTGTTTTGGGTTTTTGTATGTTTGTTTCTGTTTGTTTTGTTTTTGTTTTGTTTTGGTTGAAACATTTTAATCACTGCTTCTATTTCCTCATGGGCTACAGGTATATTTAAGCTGTATCTTTTATATTTATTTAACTTTAGTAGTTGGTGTCTATCTAGAAAATCATCCATTTTATTTATATTTTCCAATTTTGTGATGCACAGAATTTTGAAGTAAGACTTCAAAATTATTTGGACTTTTTCTCAGTGTTTTTATTTTTCAATTCTAATTTGTTAATTTGGATACTCTCTGCCTTTTAAGTAGTTGGCTAAGTTTGGTAGTTTTTTGTTTGTTTTATAGTTTTTGTTTGATTTTTCTTTGTTTGGTTTTGTTTTTATTTTTATTATTATTTTTTGTTTTCTGTGTTTTTGTTTATATCACTTAGTTCTATGAATTTCCCTCTTAGCAATACTTTTATTGTGTCCCATAAGTTTGTGTATGTTGTTAGTGCTTTGTTTTCATCGAATGCTGGAAATTCTTTGATTTCTTTGTTTTATTTTTTTCCATTGACTCCAGTGTTCATTGAGTGTAGAGTGGTTCAATTTCTATGAGTTTGTAGTCTTTCTATTGTTTCTGTTGTTGTTGAAATATAACCTTGATCCATGGAGATCTGATAAGATGCAAGGAGTTATTTCAAACTTTTTGTGTCTGTTCAGGGATGCTTAGTAACCGACTATATTGTCAATTTTTCAGAATGTTCCATGAGGTGCTAAGAAGAAGGTATATTCTTTTGTGTTTGGGTGAAATGTTCTACTGATATCTGTTAAGTCCATTTGGTTCATAACCACTTTTAGTTTCATTATTTTTCTTTTTAATTTCTGTTTCACCTGTGGTAAAAGTGGGGTGTTGGATGTACTCCACTATCAATGTGTAGATTCCAATGTGTGAATTAAGGTTAAGTAATGTTTCTTTTATGATTGTGGATGAACTTGTATTTATGGCATAGATGTTCAGAATTCAAATGTCACCTCAGTAGATTTTTTCTTTGAATGGTATAAAGTGTCCTTCCCCATCTCTTTTGAATACTATTGGTGCAAATTCTATTTTATTAGACATTAGGATGTGTACTTAAGCTTGGTTTTATGTTTGTTTTCTTCGAAAAGATTTTCCCAACCCTTTACTCTGAGGTATTATCTACCTTTTTCCCCCCGAGGTTTGATTTTTGATGGAGCAGAATTATAGATCCTGTTTACACATTTACTTTTTTTGACTGTGTCTTTTTGTTGGTGAATTGAGTCCACTGATGTTGAAAGAAATTAATTACCAATGATAGTTCCTGTTAACTATCTTGATGGTGGTTTTGTGTGTGTGTGTGTGTGTGTGTGTGTGTGTGTGCTTGTGTGCATGCACACACATGCACATGTTTTGCTTCATTTGTGATATGATTAATTTCATGTGTTTTCATGGATGTAATTAAACTGTTTGTATTCAGTTTTTGCTAGGATTATCTTCTGAAGGCTGGGATTACTAAAAGGATATTGTTTAAATTTCACTTTGAAGTGAAATATCCTTGTTTCTCCATCTATGATTGTTGAAAGTTTGGCTGGAGAGACTTCCCTGACTGGGAATTGAACCCAGGTCACAGTGGGGAGAGCACAGAATTTTAACTACTAGACCACAAGGGAGGCACAGCCCTCATGAGGCTCAAGAAGAAGGAAGACCAAAGTGTGGATGCTTCAGTCCTTCTTAGAAGGGAAAACAAAATACTCATAAGAGAAAATACAGAGATAAAGTGTGGAACGTAGACTGAAGGAAAGCCCATTGAGAGACTACCTCAGCTGGGGATCCATCCCATAAACAGTCACCAGACAGACACTGTTGTGGATTCCATGAAGTGCTTGCTAACAGGAGCTTGATATAGCTGTCTCCTGAAAGGCTCTGCCAGAGCCTTACAAATACAGAGGCAGATTTTCACAGCCAACTATTGACTATTGGATTGACTATGGAGCCTCCAATAGACAAGTTAGAGAAAGGACTGAAAGAGGTGAAGTTGTTCGCAGCCCCAGAGAAAGACCAACAATATCAATCAACCAGACCCCGCCCCCAGAGCTCCACAGGACTAACTCACCAAGCAAAGAGTATATGTGGAGAGAACTATGGCTCCATCAATATAATAATAATAATATAATCAGGGATCTCAGGGGAGGAGAGGCCCTTGTAGGCCTGTGAAGGCTTGATGCCCCTATGTAGGTGAATGCTAGGGAGGGGAGACAGGAGTGGGTGGAAGGGGGGACACCCTCATAGAAGCAGGGGTAGGGGGATGGGATAAGGGTTTTCTGGGGGAGAAACAAGGAAAGGAGGTAACATTTGAAATGTAAATAAATAAAATATCCAATAAAAGGATAGATAGAAGGAAAGACAGACAGACAGACAAAAATTAAGTATGAAAGAAAGAAAGAAAGAAAGAAAGGAAGAAAGAAGGAAGGAAAGAAAGAAAGAAAGAGAAAGATTGATTGGGTGTAATAGTCTGGGCTGAAGTCTGTGGTTTCTTAGGGTCTGTAAACTATGTGTCAGGGCCCACCTGCATTTAGAGTCTCTGCTGGAAAAGTCAGGTATAATTCTGAAATGTCTGCCTTTATATGTTACTTGGCTTCTTTACTTTGCAACTTTTAATATTCTTTCTGTGTTCTGTATATTTAGTGTTTTATTATGTTGTGGGAGGATTTTCAATTCTGGCTCAATCTATTTGGTGTTCTGTAAGATTCTTGTAAGTTTATGGCCATTTTTTTGTTAAGTTAGGAAAATTATCTTCTAAGATTTTGTTGAAGATGTTTCTGACCCTTTAAACTCAGAATCTTCACTCTCTCCTATTCATTCTTAGTATTCTTAGGTTTGGTATTTTCATAGTGTCCAAAATTTCCTGGATGTTTTTTCTTAGAAAATATTTAGATTTTGTATTTTCTTTGACTGAAATATCAATTTCTACTGTATCTTTTATGCCTGAGATCCTCACTTGCATCTCTTTTATTCTGTTCAGGATGCTTGTATCTGTAGATTTTATTCTCTTTCCTAGGCTTTCCATCTCCAGGGTTACCTATGTTTATGTTTTCTTTATTTCTTCTATTTATATTTTCAGATTTTGAAAGGTTCTTTTTTTTTACAATTCTGTCATGTTTGATTGTATTTTTCTGTATTTCTTTATATTTATACATTTCATCTTTAAAAGCTTCTATCATTTTTATTGTATTTTCCAATATTTCTATAAAGGATTTATTTCCTATCTTTTTGAATGTCTCTATCATCTGCATGAAATGAGGTTGGTGGCCATTGTCTTGTTCTTCAGGTATTTTGGAATATCAAGAACTTTCTGTAGTAGGATTGTTCTGAAGGTGCCTTGGCTCTTGTGTTCTTATACTAACTTTTAGCTTTCTAGTTGTCCCCAGATGTCCCTGGTATAGCAGGTAACCAGAAAGCAGGCCTTATATGGAAGACCTTGTGCAGCAGGCATCCAATATTCAGATTTGGACTGGATGTTCTTGGTGTAACAGGCCTGATTGTTCTTTTTTTGGCAGGCCTGGATATTCCTTGTATGGCAACCCTGATGGAGTCAGCCAGAACAGTAGCCAGACACTGAAGCTAACTCTGGGTAGCTGAGCATGGCGTGAGGTATAGGAAAGGAAATTTAGGAAATGATCTAACCTATGTATTTCTTATTTAGGAGGCCTGGACATTACTTGTTTTGGCAAGCCTGATGGATACCAGCAGATCCTGTGTGGTTTATAATCCTATGATCCAGTTATCATTGTTCTAATAGGTTTAAGTTTTAATTAATATCTAAACAAAATTAGTTTCTGTTTCACAACTTCCTATTTTCCTCTGTTCTAAGTTTCTGTACTATTAATGAATGATTGTTCTTTTTTTGTTTTGTTTTGTTTTGGTTTTGGTTTTGGTTTTATAAAAAGCACTTTGTCACTTGGTTATATGAAACAGTAGTATGTTAACTTGCTTTAAACTCCCTGCTGGCAGCTGTATGCATGTTTCTTGTTCTAGTGTTCTGGATTCAGGAATGAAAGACAAACATAAATAGCCTATTATTTTTGTATGTCCTAAGCAGCTCAATGACTGGAACACTCCCATACTTCCATGTTGGTAGTGCCACCTCTCTAATACTCCCTAACTATTATTTATTAAAATTTATATTCTATCTTTGCTACCTGAGACTCAGTCAGAGAAGGTGCTCCTATAGTTGCTTTTCCCTAGTTCTTACATGGCTGGTTCTCTGCAGCTTCTTCTGTGGCTTTCATGCTTGCATTCTAGTCCTTTCCTGGTGTGACAATCCTAAAATTTCCTCCTTCCCATGGTTCCTTTACTTGGGGAATCTAAAGTCCTGTCTTTGTCTCCCTGCCCAACCATTGGCTGGTAGAAACTTTATTTACCAGTTTGGAACCTTAGCATCTTACAGGCAGATGTGCAAGTTCTCTTATAATTTTAGGAGTTGAATTAATACAAATATCATTAGAACTATTTCACGACAGTTACGATTAATGGTAAAATATGTGCAATGGTCCTTCTTTTCTGTATTGTAAAATGGTACATGGCCAAGTATTTTGACTTTTAATCTTGTTGGGGCATTGTATATGCATTGCATATTTTTATTGAGAAGTATCTGTCATTGGCAAGAGAATTGGCTCTTGTTTGGGAAGATACTATTGAAAAATTGCTTATTTGAGTTTATTCTGAGTGTGTTGTACTCTATTTATAAAGAATTAAATGCTTACTGCATGCATCTTTTTCATTCTTCTGGTACTTGGATAGATGTTATCTTCCATTATCAAGGCTTCAACAGTTATTTTCATTTTTCCTATGAATTATCTTTACTTTTGCCATATTTTTTTTTTCCTGTTGATGGATACATTCATTGAAATTTTGTCCCTCATAAGCTTTGATGTTGCTAACCCTGTAACCTACACTTTTGATTTCTAATACCTGGAGTTTTTCAGTTTTCAATTGCATCTTCTCTTTTTGGGATGATTCTTAGTTGAAAGTAATTTTGCTCACTATTATAAGCTTTACAAAAAGAAGTATTGACAATATTGCATTAGTTAAAGTTACCAATTTTGTTATGAAACATGGATAAATGCTGGAGTTAATGATATGGTATAATGGCAACATATCATATGTTTGAATTTATTATAATAAGTTTACATATTCATGTACTAGAAATAAAATGGTAATTATGTGAGGTTGTGGAAATGAGAATCTCTTTGAATGTGTGAATCACGTCATGATATGTATGTGCATAAAAACTTCAAATTTTACTTTAGTAATGTATTTTTTAAAAGAATAAAAGAATAAAAGAAATGCAACTGGAGACATTCAGAATGTAAACTTAAGATGTGATTTCTTAATATACAAAACTATCAAATTTGTCAGAACAAAAACTGTAAGTATAATGTAAAAATGAAGACACACATCTTTTAACATCAGTTCTGGAATTTTAGAATGATGCTAGATTAATGATTATGCTCTTTAGGAAGAAAGCATTTAGGGCAGTTTCAGCTCAGGGTCCTCTGGGCCCTATGTCTGAAATGCATAATAACTTCAGCAATATACCCGTGCCTTTTGTTTCTCAGGAGAAATAAAAAATAATGACAATAGCCTGTACTTGTTTGCGAATTTCTAGAAAACCTCTGAATAACTCAATATTATTTATTTGTTTCCTTCTTTAAATATTATTTATTTATTCTTCCATATTTTACATCAGACAGCAGTTTTTCTCCCTCCTTTCCTTCCAGCCCTTCTTCCTCCCCTCTAACTCCCCTAAATTTACCTCTTCCATTTTCCTTCAGAAAAAAAATATTAAGACTCTGAGGGATATCAACTGAACATTGCATAACAAGTTACAGACAGACTTGGCACATATCTCATATCAAATCAAGACAAGGTAACCAATTGGAGGAAAAATGAGTCCCAAGAGGAGACCAAAAAATTCGGAGATAGTTCCCACTGTTAGAAATCTGACAGAAGACCAACTTTCACAACTGTAACATGTATGTAGAAGACCTAGGTCAATCTGATGCAGGCACCCTGGTTTTTGGCACGGTCTTTGCTATTTCTTATGAGCTCAGGTTAGTTGATTTTATGGGTTTTGTTGTTGTTTTGGGATTTTTTTTGTTTATTTATTTATTTTCGTGACTTTGATCCCTCTGGCTTTTTCAATCTTCCTGCCCCTCTTCCATGGAATTCTTAAAGATCCACCTAATGTTTAACTGTGGATCTCTGCATTTTTTTTTTCAACTATTGCTGGACAAAATTTCTCTGATGATGAATATTCCAGGCTGATTGAGCTTATAAGACAAGCTACATGTAATGTAGAAAGCAGAGCCAGAGAAATGATCCAAGTCCCTGAGAAGAGATGAAAAGATTATAAGTGAATTCCAAATAATTGGACATTGACTTATTTACACTGCTGGCATTTTGTTTTGCTTTGTTCAGTCTGTAACTCCTTTTTTCTCTCTTGAAAACACACTTAAAATAATTTTCAGTTTTATAGGAGCAGAGAGTTAAAAATTCTGAAGCTTAAAAAAATATGGATTTTTTAAGAGATTGGATATTTTAATAGACAGTAACTTTATGAAGTATGTGCATTTGTAAAGACATGGAATTTTACATTTATTTATTTTTATAATGAGATATCTTGGGGATGAATAAGAGAGGAAAGGTTGTAGTTTAAGAGTGATATGTTTTTGTATCAAATTAACAAGGGGTCACTGTGATGGATAGTTTTATGTCAACTTGACACAAGCAAAAGCTATCTGAGTGGAGAATGGTTGGCTCAATCAAGAAAATACCTCCATGGTATTTATTTGGCAGCAGATAGTAACAGATGTAAATAGCCACAGCCAGAAACATTGAGAGGGACAAAGTCTAAGTAGGAGGTCTACATCAAATCCCTCTCCTCAGAGTTCATGAAATCGCAGCGGAAGAGGAAGTAGAATAATTTTAAGAACCACGTGAAAGAGGGGCAGTAGAAGAATAAGACCCTCTGAAGCCACCTATCCACTCACAGAGAGTAAATCCAAAAGCACAGGGCCTACATGGGTTTGCATCAGGTCCCTTGTGCATAAATTATAGCTATTAACTTAGTACTATTACAGGACTCCTGACAATGAGAATGAGATCTCTGTTTCTTGTGCTTGTTTTGAGAAATCTATTCATCCTGTTGGGTTTCTGTGTCCAAGTATTATATGATAATTTTTGCTTCATCTGATTGCTTTATTTTGTCATATTTTATTTTTAATCTCTTAGATACCTGTTCTCTTCTAATGAGGTAGAAAATTCTAATGGGTTCAAATGCGAGAGGAGGGGGTGATTAAGGCGAGTAGAAGGAAAGAAAATTATCATAAGGATATTTGTAAATAAAAATGGATATAAATCAATAAGAAAAAAGAAAAGAAATGAAAGAAAGAATGGAAAGCAGGAAGAAAGGAAGTAAGGAAGAAAGAAAATTCTTCCATATGATCAAGTCACAGGCAAGCCTCTTTGGAATTTTCTTAATTATTGATTAATCTGGAAAGGCACAACTCATTGTGAGTGTGTGCCTGCATGCTGGGAGCTTTCCTCAGGGATCTCTGGCAGAACAAATGTAAGGGTTCAGGCAAAGGTGAGAGCGCAAGCAGGGACAGTGTCTCCTCTACCTCAGTCTCCTCAGTTGCCGCCTCAGTTGCTCCAAGATGCTACACCTGCCATCCTGCTCTAAATAGGGCCCCGGGCTGAGCCCACAAGAAGAAGCTGCCAACTTGCCAGCGAGGATTGTTGGAAGCTTCTGGTGGTTTTCGGGAGAGCAGACCTTTTCCCAAGCAGCAGTGTTACAGCTCCTGTGATAGAAGCACTCAGACAACAGAGTAGTTCTCACACCTTTATTCCTTCTGGATACAGATCTCTCCTATACAGTTTGGGATGGTCCAATATACTGTTTGGGGTGGGTCAGGGGTCTGACAACAGGTACTTCCCATTGGCTTGGTCTGAGAGTTTAAGGGCATCTTATCTGCATGTGGGAGGGTTTGGTGTTGCCCCTATGTGACAAATCTCACATGACAGGTCTCTCTACAGGGCTTTGTGGAGGTTGTAGCTGTTTGACAAGAGCCTTCCAGGGGCTTTGTCAAAAATGTTTTCCAGTCCTTTGCAAATTGCTCCACTGGGTCTCCCAGATTTTAAGCCTGTACTCAACCGGATGCCAGACTACCTGCCACAGACCACTGCCCCACATGTGAGTGGCACCATATTTGGATTGGTAGCCATGTGTTCTATATGAAAGTATGCTTATCAATACATGAGGAGCAAGGCAGTAAACAGTTTCCCTTTACATCTTCCGGATCAGCTTCTGCCTTTAGGTTTCTGTCCTTTTTGATTGCTTTTCCTGATTTCTTTTGATCATAAAGAGTGCTTTGGAAGAACATGGAGAGGGACAAAGTCTAAACAGGAGGTCTACCTCAAATCAATCTCCTCAGAGTTCATGAAATCCCAGCAGAATAGGACGCGGAACGATTTTAAGAGCCACACAAGATGGGGCAAGGGAAGAATAAGACCCTCTGAGTTTATAAAGTAAGCCACATGTCCACTCAAACCCTGACCTCTCCAAGCTGCCTATGTTTGTGGGGCTGCATCATAGCAATAATAACACTAACCAAGACAAATTTGAACAAAATAGAAGCAATAATTGAAAACATTTGATAAATAATATGACTGTGGATGATGATAATCAGATCAGTTGAACAAAAATAACCCTATAGCATACTCATAATTGGACAAGCAGTAGGATAGAGATGACATTATAAGATACATGTAAAGGTTTCTTACTTTCCTCATGATAAATGTATAAAAACGTTGAAAAATATTCTTCAGTCAAGAAACAAGTAGTGTTAGACATTGAAGTTTTAATGCATCACATTAAGTATGGGTACTGTTTTTCTAATGAGTATCTCTAAAGTAAACACTACATAGAATCAAGACAATGAGCATTCATTCAGAAGAAGATTATGAGAAAGAGGAAGACATTCGTGAATAGTTGGTTTGTGGTTTATACTGCGGCTTCAAAATACCTTCCTGAAAGCATTGATATGTTGCTGGTGAAGTATGTGTATAGTCTCAAAAGGATTGGCTTACATAGTAGAACTGAGGAAAAAGGTGAGGGTAGTGATAATGTAACATCATTTATATCATCAGTTTGTTAAGTTCTGGAAAGTGTTTCAAATGTGGCATAGGTAAATAAAAAGGTTTAATGATGTGATTAAACTGTATTTGAATTGAAGTACATTAAGGAAGTTTTACATAATCTAAAATGAAGGTTAATTATCGATTGAAATTTTCCAAATAAAACATATCTGCAGCAACTTTATAAATATTTATATTAACAACTATCCAGCACAAAGGTTAATTTGAATGTTTGTATGTACTCAAAATCAATCTACATCCTAAAGGAAAATGAATAATAAGTAGGCACTGTGCAGAGTTAGAAAATGAAGGGAGAAATGAGCTCATAAAGATACTTACCCCATCTTATTCTTCCTTACTGAAAGAATTTTTAATGGTATATAACTATGATATAATTTTTCTTGCCTTCATAGACTTAAAATCATGAATTAGATAATTGTTGTAAGCTACAGTCTAAGGATAACAATATACAATAGAAAGTAAACAAACTTTTAAATATATTCAGTATTTTTCAAAAATTCAAAAAAAGTAAACAGATCATATTAAATAAAGAAGTAAAAGACTTTTGGAAAAAAATTATATATATATATAATATATATATAAATTCATGTGAGTCAGAGTATGTGAGCATTTGTTGAACTTACTTCATTAGGAGGATTCATAAGCACATTTACTTGCTAATGCATTTCACTTCAAGAAATAGAATATTTGAATGTAGTTTATTTTTAAAAGCAATTTGAACATCTTTCTTCCAGTCTGCAACACTGCACATGTCAGCTAGGGCACTCTTAACCCACTCCCATAACCCAGAATCACATTGTCCTCCAAGATTTCTGTTGTAATCAGGGTTGCAGTGAGACTCCTGGCTCAATACCTGCCCCATCTAACACCTACAGAGCCAAGTGGATGCAGGGTCTTTCCTTCCTGCCTGAGATACATCTTTCTTCCACTCTGCAACTCAGTCCTGGATAGATCAAGCACTCCTATACTCACCCACACCCCAGAGCCTGTCTCTCTACCCACAGGTCTGCTGTAACCAGGGACATAGGAGACCTGCCCCAATTAAGGACATAGGAGGACCCCCTAACCAGAGACAGCACTGTTTGCCTCCCAGGAGTCTTGCTATAATACAGATCACAGAGCTCTACCTACATACAAGGTGGTACAGGCTCCAGTCAGAGACGACCAGGCCAGTTAAGACCAGAGATAACCAGATGGCAAATGGCAAGTATAGAAATATGAGCAACAGGTACCAATGCAACTTGGCATAATAAGAACCTGGTTCTCTCACCATAGCTAGCCCTGAATACCCTAACACATAAAAATCAAGATTCTGAACTAAAATGCCATCTCAGGAAGATGATAAAGGACTTTAAGCAAGACATAATTAATTCCCTCAAAGAAATAGAGAAGAACACAGGTAACAGGCAGAAAGCCTTCAAGAGAAAAGAAATAAACCCCTTAAAGAAACGCATGAAAACACAATCAGTGTGGTAAATTAATTGAACAAAGTGGTCCAAGACATGAAAATGGAAATACAGACAATAAAGAAATAACAAATGGAGCCAATCCTATAGATGGAAAACCTAGGAATGAGATCAGGAGATACAAATGCACCCATCATCAACAAAATACAAAAGATAGAAGAAACAATCTCAGGCATAGAAGATACCATAGATGATATTGACATAGTGTCCAAAGAAAATGCAAAGAATAAAACGTTTCTAACCTAAAATGTCCTAGAAATACAGGTCACAATGAAAAGATGAAACTTAAGAATAATAGGAATAGACGAAAGAGAAGATTCCAAGCTCAAATGACCAGAAGGCTTTTTTAACTAAATCATAGAATAAAACTTCCCTAACCTAAAGAAAACCATGGGAATAAGCATACAAGAAGTCTCCAGAACACCAAATAGATTAGACCAGAAAAGAAAATCCTTCCATCACATGATAATCAAAACAATAAATTCACAGAACAAAGAAAGGATATTAAAAGCAATAAGGTAAAGGCCAAGTAACATATAAAGGTTAATCTATTAGAATTACACCGGATTTCTCAACAGAGATTTAAAAAGTAAGACGATCCTGGATAGATGTCATGTAGACCCTGAGAGAACCTAAATGCCAGCCAAGGCTACTATATCCAGCAAAACTCTCAATCACCACAGATAAAGGAGCCAAGATATTCTATGGCAAAAGCAAATTTAAACAAGATCTTTCTACTAATCCAGCCCTATAGAGGATTCTAGAAGGAAAATTCCAACACATGGAGGGTAAATACACCTAGCAGAGAAACAAGAAAGTAATCATCTCAAGATAAACCCAAATAAATATAACTACAAGAACATAATACCACCTCTAATAGCAAAGAGTATCAAGGACCAAAAATGATTGGTCTTAATATCTCTCAACATCAATGTATTCAATTCCTTAATACAATGACATAACCTAACAGACTGGATACTTAAACAGTTTTCAACATTTTGCTGCATACAGGAAACACACCTTTGTGACAAAGGCAGGTACTACCTCAGAGTAAAAGGCTGGAAAAATGTTTTCCGAGCAAAGTGTCCTAATATACAAGCTGGAGCAGCAATTCTAATACCCAATTAAAAAGACTTCCAATAAAAACGTTTGCAAAAGGGATGGGAAAGTGTACTTCATCAAAGAAAAATCCACGAAAATGAAGTTTCAGTTCTGAAGGTCTATCCTCTAAATGCAAGGGGACTCTCATTTGTAAAAGAAATTTTACTAAAGCTCAAAACTCAAATAGAACCTCACACAATAAATAATAGTTAGACTTTACCACCCGCCTCTCACCAAAGGACAGGTCATTGAAACAGAGCTAAACAGAGACACAGTGAAAATAATATAATTTATGAACCAAATGGTATTAACTGATATCTACAGAACATTTCACACTAGAAAAAAGAAAGTACCTTCTCAACACCTCATGGTACCTTCTCCAAAATTAATCATGTAATCTGACTCAAATAAAACATCAACTGATACAAGAAGATTGAAATAATTCCATGTATTCTATCAGATCAACATGAATTAAGGCTTGTCTTCAATAAAAACAAAAACAACAAAAACAAACATACAAAAAAATAAAACCAAAATCACAACTACCACCACCACCACCACCAACAACAACAACAAAAGGAAAAAGCCTACATACTCATGGAAACTCAACAATTCTCTACTCAGTGATAACTTTGTCAGAGAAGAAATTAAGAAATTAAAGAATTTATAGAATTTAATTAAAATGAAGGCACATCATACCCAATCTTATGGGAAACAATGAAGGCAGTGCTAAGAGGAAAATTCTTAGTACTAAGTACCCTTGTAAAGAAATTGGGGAGACCCTACAGTAGCAACTTAACAGCACACCTGAAAGCCCTAAAACAAAATGAGGCAAGCACACACAAGAGTAGTAGATGGCAGAAAATAATCAAATTCAGGGCAGAATCAACCAATTAGAAACACAGAGAATGATACAAAGAATCAACAAAACTAAGAGCTGGTTCACTGAGAAAATAAACCAGATAGATAAACCCATAGTCAAACTAACTAAAGGGCACACAAAACAAAACAAAACAAAAAAAAAATTGATAACAAAATCAGAAAAGAAAAAGGAGACATAACAACAGAAACTGAGGAAATAAAAAAAAAAATCAGATCTTACGAGAAAAGCATATACTCAACAAAACTGGAAAGTCTAGAAGAATTTGATTATTTCAGAGACAGACACTATGTACCAAAGACAAACCAAGTCAGATAAACTATCTAAACAGTTCAATAATCCCTAAAGTAATAGAAGAAGTAATTAAAAGACTCCCAACTTAAAAGAACTCAGGGCCAGATGGCTTTAGTATAGAATTCGATCAGACCTTCAAAAAAAAACCTAATATCAATACTTGTCATGCTATTTCACAAAATAGAAACAGAAGGAACACTACTTAATTCATTCTATGAAACCACCGTTACTTTGATATCTAAACCACACAGAGTCAAAAAAGGAAAAGAACTTCAATCCAATGTCACTTGTGAATATCGATGCAAAAAATACTCAATAAAATTCTAGCAAACACAATCCAAGAACACATCAAATCCATCATTCACCACAATCAATTAGGCTTCATCCCAGTGAGGCAGTGTTCTTGCATTATATGAAAATCTACCACTATGCAAACAAATTAAAAAAAAAAATTCACATGACCCTCTTATTAGATACTCAAAAACAGTTGAAAAGATACAATACCTCTTCATATTAAAAGTCTTGGAGAGAAAAGGAATTTAAGGCACATTTCTAAACATAATAAATGCAATATACAGCAAAGCAACAACCAGCATCAAATTACATGGAAACTTAAATCAATCCCACTAAAATTAGGCACAAGACAAGGCTTCCAATTCTAACCTGTTTATTCAATATAGTATTAGAAATTCTACCTAAAGCAATTAGACCAAAAAAATATGTTAAAGGGATAAAAATTGGAAATGAAGAAGTAAAGGTATTACTATAGGCAGATGATATGATAGTATATATAATCATCTCCAAAAATTATTCAAGAGAACTTCAACAGTTGATAACTAACTTCAGGAAAGCAGCTGAATTTAAAATTAACTCCAACAAATCAGTAGCCTTCTCTTGTACAAAGGATAAGGGGGCTTAGAAAAAAATAGAGAAACAACAACCTTCAAATCATTTATACACAATATAAAAATATTTTGGTATAACTCTAAAGAAGCAACTGAATGATCTGTATGAGAAGAACGTCAAGTTCCTGAAGAAAGAAATTGAAGACGATCTAAGAAGATGAAAAGATCTCCCAGGCTCATGGATAGGTAAGAGTAACATAGTAAAAAATGGCCATATTGCCAAGCTCAATTTACAGATTTCATGCATTCCCCATCAAAATTCCAACTTAGTTCTTCACAGAGATAGGAAAAGCAATTCTCAACTTCAAATGCAATAATAACAACAGAAAAGTAAAGTGAAAATTCTCATCAATAAAAGAGTTTACAGTGGAACCAGCATCCTGGACTTCAAGATGTACTATAAACAACAGTGATTAAAAAAAAAAAAAAAACACAGTATTTCTACAGAAACAGACAGTTTGATCAATGAAATAGAATTGAAGATCCATAAATAAAACCACATACCTATGAACACTTGATCTTTGACAAACAAACCAAAGAAATACAGTGGAAAAGAAAACATCATCAACAAATGATGCTTTTTCATATTTAATGAGATAATCATGTGATTGTTTTCTTTGAGTTTGTTTATATAGGCAGTCTGCATGTAAAATATGCACACTGATCCACTTCTATTTCCTTGTCCAAAGTTCAAATTCAAATGGATCCCGGACCTACACATAAAACCAGATACACTGAATCTAATGGAAGAGAAACTTGGAAATGGTCTAGAACACATTGCCACAGGAGAAAATGTCTTGAAAGAATACCAGGGGCTCAGGCTTTAAGATCAACAAAAGACAAATGGGACCTCATGAAACTGAAAAAGCTACTGTAAGGCAAAGGACAATATAAGTAGGACAAAATGCCAGTGTACAGACTGGAAAAAGATCTTTCCTAACACTGTATCGGATAGAGGGCTAATTTCTAAACTATAAAAGAATTCAAGAAGCTAGTCTCCAGAAAACAAAATAACCCAATTAAAAAATGTACAGAGCTAAACTAAGAAAGGAATCTTGAATGGCTGAGAAGCATCTAAAGAAATGTTTAATAGCCTTCAGAAATGTTCAATAGTCATCAGGAAAAAGTAAATCAAAATAACCAATCAGAATGGCTAAGTTAAAAAAAACTCAGGCAACAGCAAATGTTGCCGAGGATTTGGAGAAAGTAGACAACACCTTCTCTGCAGTTAGAATTGCAAACTGTTACAAGCACTCTGTAAATTAATCTGCTGGTTCCTCAGAAATTTTGTAATTGTTCTACTTGAAGACCCAACTATATCACTTCTTGGCCTGTACTCAAATGTTGCTCTATCATACCACGAAGACACATGCTCCACTATGTTTGCAGCAGATTTATTCATAATAGCCAGAAACTAGAATCAACACAGATGTCGCTCAACCAAAGAATGGATATAGAAAACGTGGTTCATTTACACACTTACTCTATCATGGAATATCTTCTTTTCCTCATCTATGCTGATTTAAAGATTTGCTGGTTACAGTAGTTTGAGCAAAAAGCTATGGTCTCTTAGAGTTTGTAGAACATGCATCCTCACCCTTCTGGGTTTTAGAGTCTCCATTTAGTAGTTGGGTATATTTCTAAATGGATTGTAGATTTAAATAGTCTCTTTGTTATATATGCTTATTATTTTGATTATTATATGGTATGGTGATTTTCTTTTCTGGTTCAATCTATTTGGTGTTCTGTGTACTTCTTGTCCCTCTATAGACATCTCTCTCTTTAGGTTAGGAAATTGTTATTTTATGATATTGTTGAAAATATTTTTGGGACTTTCACAAAGGATTCCTTTTCTTCAATTCCTGTTATTGTTTTGTTTGTCTCTTCATAATGTATAACATTTACTGGAGGTTTTGTGTCAGGAAATTTTAGATTTAGAATTTTCTTTCATCTATTTTGGTTTTAATGTCTTTAGTGTATTGTATTTTGTTGGTAATCCCTGAGTCTGTAGTTTTTTGCCGATATTCTGCATTTTTCCAAATTTCCCTAGTATTTGTTTTCTTTATTGTATGTATTTTCCTTTTCTGATATGGAACAATTTTATTTGATTACTTCAATCACTTCTTTTTCTTTCTTTCTATATTTCTTTCTTTTGTTCGTTCTTTCTTTCTTTCATTTTTCTTTGCTCTATCTAACTTTCCTTCCTACTTTTTTTTGCCTTTACTTAAGGTTTTTACTTATTTCTTCCAATTGTTGTTTGACATTTTATCAATTCTTTAAGTGACTGACTCATTTCTTCATAAGGACCTCTGTCATCTTCATAAGGATGGCATTATTTTTTTTTTCTTGGCTTGAGCTGTGTTGGAATTTTCAGAGCTTGCTATAGTATGATAGTTAGGTTCTGATGGAGACCATTGCCCTGGCTGTTACTGACTGTGTTCTTATGCTGGTATCTAGTCATTTAGCTTTGTGGTGATTATAGATCTAGGTGTAATTCATGAGTTTGTCTTTGGTTGATGGGTGTATGTCTTCCCCTGGTTTTCTGTTGTTCTTTTGGCCTCCTGATCTTTGGGGCCTGGAATTATGGCAAAAGGCCTGACTTCTATTACAGCAGGGATTATCTCTCCGAGTTTGGTGCTGGACTAGCACTTAGTATGCTACTAGCATGCTAGTAGCTAGCATGAGCTTTGGAGAAACAGGATATTTCTTCCAGAGTTGGGGGGCTGGAACTTAGGGATAAAGAAAGGAGGGGAACTGAGGAAGCACATAAGAAGTGGAGGAGGTTGAAGTATGGGTGCCTATATGCAGTCCTGGTTCATCTATGGTATAGCAGAGAATCTCCACAGGTGGGGCTGAAACTCTGAAGGCTGTCTTGGCCTCTCTTCCAATAGGGAAACACTGTCTGATCTCTCATACCCATTCTTCTGCCTGAAATTGCCTTCCCCTGAGCAGGGTATGTCTGCGAAAGGTGAGAGTCTGGCATCAAACAATTGTAGGGAATGAGTCAGGGTTCAGGATGGCATTGGAAAAGATTGAGTTTGGGGAACTAAACTGAGGGAATGGGAGAGTTCTGCAGACAGGGATGTTGCTTACCTCTTCTAACTGGTGTCTTCTACTCCTGAGCATCAGTTATAAAATCTTTATATACTTAAATTTCTTTTAAAAAAAGAAAAAAGTTTCATTAAAATGTGTGTGTGTGTGTGTGTGTGAGTGTGTGTGTGTTATAGTACATACAAAGAAAGATATTTAAAAAAATAGATAATTGGGTACATGCAGGTATATATCTATACATTAATATATAGCAGTATTTGTATTTATGCAAATAACAATGAATATATACACAGAGAGATCCTAGGTTGAGAGGTATAGATACAAATAAGAATGCATACATTAGTATAATAAGAATTTAAGTACTCATATTCTCATAATGTTACAGATTCCATGCTTTATTTTTCTAAAACAGTACAACTACTTTTAAGGTTAGTTTTTGTCTGTAACTTGGAAAGAGTATTAAGGTGTTGAATTCTGTTCAGGTTATCTCTCTTTGAGGAAATTTAGGCTGTGTTTAAACTTTAAAAGTATACAACACTGGATCACCAGAACAGAAATATAGGGATATTTATCTAAAATGGTAACTGCTTCTCCCTCTGAAATAACATAAATTTCAAAGGATAAACCTTATTGAGAACATTAAGGGCTGTGTTTAAGTCTAGTTTATCTTACTTGGCCTTAAGCTTATACACAGAAAAGGAACAGGCGTTCCTGTCAGGAGGTTGAAAACCGTTTAAGGGATTTTTTAACACATAAATGTTGTTTTTCTTGGCAGATGCCATTGTAGGCTTCATGGAGATATAAATGAATTATTAAACTTAAGACCATGTCCATATATAACATTTATAAGGAAGAATTAAATAGTAGATCTAAAAACCGTCTTTCATTTAACCTGGTTTGTAGTGTTCTGATTGTTTTGTGGTTCTGAATGATCTAGAATTAATACTTGTTTTGCTACACTCTTCCCTGTATTCAATCAACTGGCATGAAACACAGCTACTCATTAACTTCTTACTGGAATATTTAAGAACCAAAGTTAAATCGTTTGTATTTTTGCTGTTGTTTTACATCCTATTGAAAAAAGTCATAATTCTTATTTGTTAATGTGTTATTGCCAAGTGATGGTTGACAGGTAGTATGTTGGATATTCATTCACTGATTCCACCAACAAATCTCGTTAACACTTATGTTACTAATTAGAAAGGTTTGTATTGCTTGAAAAAAGCAAAGCTGTTTGGAAAATATTTATGATCAAATTTTAAAGTTGGTCTTTTGAGTGTTAAGTGGTCTCCATACATGATGTCTTTTCATTGAAGACTACACCCATCATGGATGGGAAGAAACATAAAGAGATTCATTGTCATGTTCTTTAACCTGGAATATTTTACAGTCATTTAAAGATAATAAAACCAGTAAAACATTAGATATAGGCGATATGTCATTCTAGTTAAAATACTTAATAATCACCAGAGAAAAACCAATATTATCAAAATAACAATTTGCTAAACCTATCATAATTGTATGCACATACTAAAACTTCTTGTCATAATTTAACTGAGTATAATTTTTGCCAGTTTTAAGAATTTAATATCACAGATAGTTTGTACTACTATAACCTGGTGGTTAACATACTATATTACTCATTTAATGCCACTATTTTACAAATGTCAAAAACTCATTCCAGTAACATTTTCCACATGAATTTTGTCTATGTGATTGCAGAGATTGTGTAATTCTCTCTACATTTGTTTCTACTTTCTATTTTTTTTTTTTTTTGACATTTCTCTCTGTAGACAGTCAAGACTGACAAAAGAGAAGAATGCCTTGGCTGAAGAATAAAATACCCAACATTAATACGAAGCAGTTTCTATAAGCTCTGTGTTTTCATGATTAAGTTTCCCTGAAACTTCCTAATTCTAAGTAGCATCATTCAAATAGAACAACATAATTAATCTTTTATTTTTTATATGGAAATGCTGGCTTGGTTCTCTTTTGAGAGTCAATGTGTGTACCATTTAACAAAAAATGCAGTATTACCTACTGTGGCAATTTAAATATTTAATAATTCTTCCACCACTGAGTTTAATTTTAAGTAAACACACTTTTTTTCCTCAGTTCTTAGTTAAAAATAACAGCTTTGTTTGTCCCATATAATAACACTAAAATATTTGTAAAAGAGAAAGATATCTAAGTAGTAAGTATGAATTAACTAGTACTCATAATACAATTAATTATCATCATCATCATCATCATTATTATTAATTTTCAGTGCAGCCATTGCTGTTGCCCCAATTCCACTTTCCATAGATCCACATCCCATGTCTCCTCTTCACTGTCTCTGAGATGATGCTCCTCCCCATCAGGCCTATTCCCTTCCTGGGGCTTTAGATTTCTCCAGGATTAAGCACATCTTTTCCAGCTAAGGCCAGACCAGGGAGTCCCCTGCTATATATGTTTCAGGGGCCTCGGATCAGTACTGTGTGCTACTTGGTTGGTGGCTCAGTGTTTGCAATCTCCCAGGGGTCTAGGTTAGTTACGACTTCTGGTCTTCTTATGGTGTGGTCTTCCTCTTCTTCTTACATCCTTTCCCTAATTCAACCATAGGAGTTCCCGACTTTAGTCCAGTGGTTGGATGTAAATATCTGCCTTCTGTCACTGCCAGCTGCTTGGTGAACCTCTCTAAAGGCAGCCATGCTATGCTCCTGTCTGTAAGCACATCATAGCATAGTAATAGTGTTAGGCATTAGTGCCTACCCATGAGATGTACCTCAAATGGGGCTGGTCACTGGACTGCCTTTTTCTCAGTGTCTTCTCCATTTTTGTCCCTGGATTAGAAATGTTGACTAAAGTTTGGCAACCCCATGTTTCCATTTGAGGGCCTGTCAATTTATTGTTGGTGGACTCTTTGAGATCCCTCTCTCCACTGTTGGGCATTTCATCTAAGGTAGCTTCCATTAATTTCTGAGAGTCTCTCACCTCCCAGGTCTCTGGTCTAGAGGGTCTCCCTAACCCTGCCTCACAAGGCTGGATATTTCTAGTCCTTCTGCTGGCTCTCTGGACCTCTCTCCTGCCTTCATCCACATACCAGGATCCTTTACCAATTTATCTCTCACCCTCTCCTCTTGAACATAGGTCCCTCCCTATGTCTTCCTCCCCTGATTCTTTTTTTGCCCTTCTAAATGGGATTGAAATATCCTCACTTGGTGAGGAGTTCTGTGGGTTGTATCCTAGATATTCTGTACTTTTTTTTTGCTAATACCTAATTATTACTGAGTACGTATCATGCATGCATCTCCTCTTGGTCTGGGTTACCTCACTCAGGATGATATTTATAATTTCATCTATTTGCCTGCAGAAATCATGAGGTCCTCCTAATTAATAACTAAATAATATTCCATTGTGTAAGTAAACCACATTTTCTTTATCCATTCTTCCATTGAGGGAAATACAGTTTGTTTCCAACTTTTGGCTATTGCAAATAAGGCTCCTATGAACATAGTAGAGCATATGTCCCTATGTTATAGTGTGACACCTTTTAGATATATGCCCAAGAGTGGTACAGCTAGGTCTTCAGGAAGATCTATTTCCAATTTTATGAAGAACTGCTAGATTGATATCTAAAGTGTTTGTACCAATTTGCGATCCCACCAGCAAAGGAGGAGTGTTCCTCTTTCTCCACATCCTTGCCAGCATGTACTGCCACCTAAGTTTTTGATTTTAGCCATTCTGATTGGTGTAAGGTGGAATCTCTGGGTCACTTTGATTTGCATTTTCATAATGACCACGGGCTTTGAACATTTCTTTAAGTGCTTCTAGGATATTCAAGATTCCTCTGTTGTAAATTCTCTATTTAGCTCTGTAGTTCATTTCTTAATTCAGTCATTTGGGGTTTTGGAGGTTCAGTTCTTGAGCTCTTTATGTAGTTTGGATATTAGTCCTCTGAGATGTAGGGTTAGTGAAAATATTTTTCCAATCTGTCAAATGCCTATTTGTCCTATTGACAGTGATTTTTAGCATACAAAAGTTATTCACTTTCATGAGGTCCCCATAAATCAATTCTTGATCTTAGAGCCTGAGCCACTGAAGTTCTCTTCAGGAAATGTCCTTCTGTGCCAATGAGTTAAAGGCTTTTTTTCCAACTTTTTCTTTTATTTGATTCAGTGTATCTGATTTTATATTGAAGGCCTTGATCAACTTGAGAAACTTAACTTTTGTGCATGGGGATAAATATTTTCTATTTTCATTTTTCTACATAGATACTGACAGTTAAACCATTACCATTTATTGAAGATGCTTTCTTTTTTCATTGTATATTTTTGGCTTCTTTCTCAAAGATCAAGTGTGCACAAATGTGTGGGTTTGTCTGTCTGTGTACCTATAACATGCATTGTTTATCACTATTGTTCTATAGTACACAATGAGGTCAGGGATTGGGATTCCCCCAGAAGGGTTTTTTGTTTTTTGTGGGTTTTTTTTTATAATAATTGTTTTCTCTATCCTGAGATTTTTTGTTTTTCCATATGAAATTTTCCATATGAAATTGATAATTTCTATTTCCATATTTATGAAAAACTATATTGGAATCTTAACAGCGATTGTGTGGAATCTGTAGATTGCTTATAGTGGGGTGGTCATTTTTTCTATCTTAATCCTACCTAGCCATGAGAATGGGAGATCCTTCCATCTTCTGCACTCTTCTTTAATGTCTTTCTTGAGAGATCTGAATTCCTTGGCATAAAACCTTTCACTTGTTTGGTTAGTTTCACTAAAATAATTTTTTTATTTGCAACTATTGTGAAGGTAATTATTTTCCTACTTTCTTTCTCAGGCTACTGATTTGTTTGAGTTAATTTTATATCCAGCCACTTTCCTGAAGTTGATTATCAGTTGTAGAAGTTCTATGATAGAATTTTTGGTGTCACTTATGGATATTATCATGTCATCTGCAAATAGTGAAACCTTGACTTTCCTTTTCTAATTTTCATTTTCTTAAACTACATCTGTTGTTTTATTGCTCTAGCTAGAACTTCAAGAACAGTGAAAATAGTGTCACAACAGTCAAAAAAAAAGCTCAGTAAATCAGTAAATATCTCCAACAAAATTATAGAGGAAAACTACCCTAACCTAAAGAAAGAAATGACCATGAGCATACAAAAAGCCTACAGAACTCCAAATAAACTGGACCAGAAAAGAAATTCCTCCTGTCACATAATAATCAAAACATAAAATTCACTAAACAAAGAAAGAATATAAAAAAGCAGTAAGGGGAAAAGGTCAAGTAAAATACAAAGGCAGACTTATCAGAATTACACCAGACTTTTCACCAGAGACTATGAAAGCAAAAATATCCAGGGCAGATGTCATACAGACTCTAAAAGAACACAAATGGCAGCCCAGGCTACTATACCCAGCAAAACTTTCAATTACCACAGATGGAGAAGACAAGATAATCCACAACAAAACCTAATTTACACAATATCTTTCCAGAAATCCAGCCCTACAAAGGATAATAAATGGGAAACTCCAACATAGGGAGGAAAACACCCTAGAAGAGCAAGAAAGTAATCTTTTTTCAACAAATCAAAAAGTAGCTAGCCACACAAATATAGTTGCACCTCTAACAACAAAAATAACAGGAAATAACAATCACTATTCTTCAATATCTCTTAACATCAGTGGACTCAATTCCCTAATAAAAAGACATAGAATAACAGACTGGATGCAGAAACAGAACCTAGGATTTTGGTTTACACAGGAAATGCACCTCAGTCACAAAGACAGACACTATCTCAGAGAAAAAGACTAGAAAACAAATTTCCAAGCAAGTGGTCTCAAGAACTAAGCTGAAGTAGCCATTCTAATATTGAATAAAATTGATTTTCAATCAAAAGTTATTTAAAAAGATAAGGAAGGATACTTCATACACCTCAAAGGAAATATCTACCAAGATGAGTTCTCAATTCTTAACATCTATGCTCCAAAGCATGGGCATCCACATTCATAAAAGAAGCATTACTAATGCTCTAATGACTAATGCTTAGTCAAGGAAGAAATAAGGAAGAAAGTAAAGACTTTTAGAATTTAATGAAAATGAATGTACATAATACCAAAATGTATGGGGCACAGTGGAATCAGTGCTAAGAGGAAATCACATATCTCTAAGTGCCTCCAAAAAGTAACTGGAGAGAGCATACACTAGCAGCGTGACCACTCAACTGAAAGCTATAGAACAAAAAGAAGCAAATGCACCCAAGAGGAGTAGACAGCAGGAAATGATCAAACTCGGGGCTAAAATCATCTGAGTACATATGGTGGGACCCATGGCTCCAGACACATATGTAGCAGAGGATGGCCTTGTCAGGCATCAATGGGAGGAAAGGTCATTGGTCCTATGACAAGCCTGTTAGATGCCCCAGTTTAGGGGAATTTGAATGCAGAGAGGTGGGTTTAGGTGGGTGGGTGGAGGAAAGCCCTCATAAAAGCTGGGGTAGGGGGTATGGGATAGGGGCTTTCTAGGAGTGAGGATCCAAAAAAGGGAATAATATTTAAATGTAAATAAAGAAAATATTCAACAAAAATTTTAAAAAAGGATAATAGAAATTAACTTTTAGGATAATGTAATAAAAAATAAACCTTTAAAATCCTTAGTGTGTTGGACAGTTTGTGTCAACTTGAAACAAGCTCTTACCTCATCTAAGAGGAGGGAACCTCAATTAAGAAGAGACCAATATGAGATCTGCTTATAGTCTGGCCTATAAGGAATTTTCTCTCTCTCTCTCTCTCTCTCTCTCTCTCTCTCTCTCTCTCTCTCTCCTTCCTTCCCTCCCTCCTTCCCTCTCCCTCTTTCTTTGTTTCTTTGTTTGTTTGTTTGTTTGTTTCTTTCTTTCTTTCTTATTCTTTCATCTTATTTTTACCATCCAGTCTTATATCCCCCTCCTGTTATACCCTCTTACTGTTCCTCATTCCCTACCCGTCCTCCCCACCCCAATAGACCTCCCCACTCCTTGGGGTCTCACATCTCTTGAGGATTAGGTGCATCTTCTCTCACTGAGGCCAGATCTGTCAGTCCTCTGCTCTATATGTGTTGGGTGCCTCATACCAGCTTGTGTATGCTGCCTGGTTCACGGCACAGTGTCTGAGAGATCTCTGGTGTCTAGGTTAGTTGAGACTGCTGGTCTTTCTATGGGGTTGCCCTCCTCTATACATTCTTCCTTCTTTGTCTTAAATCAACCACAGGGCTCACCAGCTTCTCTCTATTAGTTGGGTGTAATTATCTACATCTGACTCTTTAAGCACTTTTTTGGGCCTCTCAGAGGTCAGTCATGCTAGGCTCCTTTTTGTAAGCACACCATAGTATCTGTAATAGTCTCTTAAGGCCTCCTCATGAGCTGGGTCCCAGTTTGGGGCTGTCACTGGACCTCCTTGTCTCTTGTCTATTTCTTTCCCTTCAAATGTTCAGACAGGAACAATTTTGGGACCGAATCTTTGACTGTGGAATGGCAACCCCATCCTTCCATTTGATGTCCTGTCTTTCTACTGGAAATTGACTCTACAATTTCCAACTCCCCACAGTAGAGAATGTCATCTAAGGTCCCTCTCTTTAAGTCCTGAGAGTCTCTCACCTCCCAGGTCTCTGGGCACTTTCTTAAATAGAAATTGATGCAGTAGGGCCTAGTTCCTTTTGGGTGTGCCTTTCTTGGGCCTTTCTAGGTATCATAATAAGCAGGCTGCGTAAACTATATTGAACAAGCCAGTAAACAGTACCATTCCATAGACTCTGAATCAGCTTCAGCCTCCAGGGTCCTGCCCTGTCCTGACAATTTTGTGAAGTGTATGCCATAGAAACCTTTTCCATCACAGCTTGCTTTATGGTCATGGTGTTTCTCTGTGGCAATAGAAATTCTAACTAAGACACTAAGCCATCAATGAAATGAATATGAAAACTAATTTATGATTTCATGTTATTTGATTAGAATAGCCAAAGTCAATAAAGTAAATGAAAGTTCATGCTGGCTAGCATGTAGGAGAAGAGGAATGCTTACTAATTCTATAGTGATGTGGACGTTTCTGTTTTTTTATAGACTGAGTTGTGTTACGTGATGTTTTCCTGGAAATGGTCTCATGAGAGGATGTTTTTGCTGAAGCAGATATGTAAGAAGATGTTTTGCTAAGTACAGACACATTGTGTTATCCTAGACGCTGCCTGACAAAGAGCATGCAATAATTTGCTAGAACAGATGCTTGAGAAAACATGATGCTTGGAAATCATATATGCATAAGTCAACATACATAGGCCAATGCTGTGGCATCTTGTGTTCACCTAGCCATCCATTGCTGGTTTTTGTTGGGCTTTGCTGATTGTAGTCTTCCCTGGAGATGCTGTAGCATTGGTTCATCTTGCTTTCTTAGTTTATCATCTGTCATGACATCATAGAGTGAAAGACAACAAAAAACTTCTGGTGGTATTTTGGCAGCTTCTTGCTACATCTACAGCTCTGGCCAATCAGCAGAGCTTCATTGTTTGAACTACTATTGCTGATTAGGGAATGATATTTGCCAGTGGATCAAGCTATTATTGCTGATTCATGTGAACTGAACTGCAGACATCCTTACAATGAAGATAGGAATCACCCCAAAGAACTATTTTAAACAGGTCCATATCTTCTTTTGCTCTTATCAACCTTTCCTTCCTTTCCTCTTGTGGTTGGTAGGCTACAAGGATCCCTTATTAAGATCCCTTATTAAAATGGATTTTGAAAATTGTAAGCCAAAACTTATAACATGGACGGGTACAGACACTATGGAATCAATGTGAAGTTTCCTCGAAAAGCTGAAACTTGATCTGCAATTTACAGATATACCTGCTTTTGGCATATGCCCAAAGATGTTACATCTTACAACAGAGATAAATGTTCAACAAAGTGCATTGATGTTCTATAAATAATAATCAGAAACTACAAATATTCAATACAACCATAAACTAATGGATAGATGTTTAAATTTTACTATATCTCTATTTGCATAGAATATTATTCAATTGTTAATAAAAGTGAATTATGAAATTTTCAGCTGTTTAGAAGAAGCTGGAAAAAAATCATTACAAGTGAGTTAACCTGGCCCCAGAAAGACAAAAATTGTGTTTCACCTGTCTTTTCTCTACTTGTAGACCATGTATCACTACTGGCACTTTAAAACTTGGCATCAAAATCAGGGTATGAGGCCGGATTATGAGAGGATACTCTTTGTTGTGTACCTAATGTGTATTCTGTCTTCAGCAGTATAGACTTACCATACATTTGTAGTAAGTAACTAAGCATGATAGCCTGTTTGAGTTTGGAGACCTGTGCAGTTTCTTCAAACAATGACCAAGAAGGAGGTGTCGCATGTCATGCACTCCATCTAATCATTGAATAATACATGTCTTCTGTTAGCTACATTGTTGAACATGAACATCAATTCTATCAAATCTTTTGGGTTCTCTCTCTCATCTCTCTGTGTGTGTGTGTGTGTGTGTTTTTGTGCATTTGTGTGTGTGTGTTTGGATATTTTAATGAATTGTTGGTGATATTTAAAATGATACACATAAAATTCCCCAGTATACATGCACAATTTGACTTTTTTTACTTGCATATATAAATAAAAGGTGAAATAAACTTATAATAAAAACAACATAAGAAATATTCTTATATCCCATTTTGCATTTGAGCAAATGATGTACTACTGCTGACCTCAAGCTAGTCTATTTCTTTTAAACCTCAAGATGCAGGCCCACTATGTAGTTAGCAGCCATGGATATAATGTACCTACAGCTTTAAACATACTCTCAGGATTTGTATTTACTGAAATATTACAATTATCCTTACAATATTTTCATCAATACATTTTATTTTATGCTTTTTAGTAACCAATATTATTTTACTTCAAAATTCTTGTAAAAAGAAGTGAAAGTTTCTGAATATACTACTCCTCAATTCTTTCCTTGTCTACTAGTGGTGAACATTTAGTACAGAATTGAATTAATCTAGTCTTGAAATACAAGAGATTTGAACAGAACCTTCCTGAGAGAGTCACTTCCCTTGTCAATCACATATATTAGGTTATCAATTAAGTTTAGTATAAGCATATTATGTGAAATATATTATAGGTTTATTCATTAAGTATATATTAAGTAATTAGATATTAAGTTTACTGTTTGTCTTAGCCATTAAATTATATGGTGATCAATAAAATATAGACCAACCCTTAAAGTTTGCTCTCTTCCATTTCTTTAAGAATGTGTGGAGTCCTTGCTACAGTGGTGAGTATGGTTATGATGATTCCATATCCCAGCATTTTTTCTTTAATCTCCACATGTCTTTGTAAAGTATGTTCTCAATAGTATAAACTGATATAATGTGACATGTCATGCATCTTTGTCTCCAAATATTGTCAGCTTCCTGCTTTGCCTAAGTCTTCTGAAATCTTTATTGCCATAAGAAATAATGAGAAAAACTTTTGTTGTTAATGAAATGATTTCAAATAAAACCTGTGCTACAATTCTTGAAAAGATCTGTATAAAGTAGGATGTGTGTAGAGGAATTCTAATTTCAACAAAAAATCACAATGCAGGGTGATATGTTTTAGGTAAGATTTGTTTCTCAATTTCCATGTTTACTGTTACTTCTATAACTGCAAACTGCAATTTATTAGCTGAGAGCTGGTTTTTATAGTATAAACTTCTTCAGAGGGAATTTGAACATAGATATTATCCTGGAAATTATGTTGTTATTTTCTTCCAATTATTCAAGGAAAATATAATAACTAATATCACAATATTGATAATATCAGATTATGGAAGTTAAATTGTGAACATTTTACATTGATTATATAATTATACATATGAATATTGTGAAATTATAGAAAACAGATATTTGTAAATTTATGATGAAGATTATCATCATCATCATTATTGCTGCTGTGATTTTGTCATTTAAATGCATTTTATGGAAAAATTACCAAGTAATTTTTATTTGAAAAATAAAGATATGCTATATTTATACAAGTTTTCATTATCCAGTTATTTTAAAATTACACAGATAACATTATAAATATGTGTATTTACCAGTAGGTATTTTATTCATTATATCTTACTGCACATATTTTTAGAGTTATCTTTCTTTACTATTTCACAAGTTGAGAGCTACAATGTAGTAAACATTAATGATGACTTCTGTGAAGCACATCCATAAATTTTCCATCCTAGTTAATGGATTATGGAGTCAGACATATCAGTTTGCAGTCCTTTCAATAGAAAGTTGAATTTAAAGGCTTATTTTAGATTTATACTTCTCATCTGTTAAAAAATAACCAATGATATGTATATTCCTCTCTCCATTCTCTATTTTTCTCCCATGCTTAACATGCTTATTACTTTCCTCTCCATTTGACTTGGTGGATACATTATTTAATTGTCTCACGGGGAAGGAAGGAAGGAAACATAATACATTGGGATTTTTGTCATTATTGTCGTTGTTGCTGTTGTTTGTTTTTATGTAGATTTTCCTTTGTTTTAAGTGAGCAATGATATAAAAATGGATATCATATTAAAACAAATAAAATTTACCAAAATATTGGAATTTAATTTACACTTTGTTTTACACAATTGAATCAAAAAATCAAACAATTTCTGCAAATTAATCATTGGGAAACTTTTGATTAACATGGAATTTTGTAGTTTTTTTACAGAATGGAGTCTATTGTAGAAAAAAGCAAAATTCATTCAGAATTTTGTAAATTCAGAATTCAGTAAAGGAAATAATGAATAGGTTGTTTAGGTTTCACTGATTCCAGTCTACAAACAGATTTTAATATGATTTTCAATTATATTTATTGCCAACTTCTAATTGAGTAAACAATAAAATAAAACTTACTGTGGGAAAGTATGACAAATTATTATACTATGTTGATAACTTATTAAAATACCTGCTTCATATCTGTGTATGAACTGTGTACGGTTGCAAAAATTACAAGGTTTGGGCTTGTGAAGAAATTAGAAGCTATGTTTAATAAATGCCAGTTGTAGTGTTGTAGGACTACATTATGATACAGTTAATAAAAATAAAGAAGAAATCTAGAATAATTCTAGAAAGTCAAAAGTTCAAGTAAAATGAACTGGAACATCAAAGAGAAAACTATGAATGTTCAATTCTACAGCCACATACTACTCTATTTAGCTGTATTTGATAAGATTTTGATATGTGTCTCTTGTACATGTAGAATAATTTTACAATTTGACACTACATCTTTCCATTTTAGCCTCTGGATGTCTGTGCTACAAACCTCCTCAACATTTGTCATTTTATGTAAGCCACAGTGTCATATCAAATTAATCCCAGCACTCGGAAGGCAGGGGGAGGTGAATTTGTAAGGTTTCAAGACAGCCTTGTCTGCATATGAAGTGCTCAGTTAGACAGGGTTATATAATTAGGTTTTACCAACAAGGAAAAGAACAAATAATAAAAAGAGCATTCTAAGACTTAGTTTTATTTTAAATTATTGATTTGGGAAGCTAAAGAGGGATGATGCAGAAAAAAATCATTACATGTATTAATGAAAATTACCAATATTCACAGATTGACATATCCGACTGTTTTTTGTGGCTTACATTTCTTCACACTCTATCCAGAAGATGTACCTAAGATACTCAAAATCTTTATGTACACAATTTTCGCATCTTCCATCTAACTGGCATTTGTTTCTTCCTGAAGCAAGTAAGCCTGTAGAGGAAAAAATATAATTCAATCCTTTTAAAATATTTCTGAATGTTATTATTTTGATTCAATTATTTTTCTGAGGTTGTCCCTTAATAGTAAATATTTATACTGCTAAATTTAAAAAATAAAAGCAATGTTTAATTAGACACATTAGATGATATACCACTGAATTATGAATTTAAATGTTTGACTGAAAACCAGAGGTTTCAAAAACACATAAACAGGGATGTTATTTTGAAAAGGGAGGTAGGACTTGGGCAGTCACAATGATCCATGCTTGTCATTTCAACATTGAGAAGCAGAAACTGTTTTCATTGGTTCCATCAGTTCCTGGCCTTTCTCACAGCCAGAAGTCTGTCTACAATTACAGCAGAATGTCATTAGGAAGCATGTCTCATTTCTTTTTCATTATTTTTCTTTCTTTCTTTGTTTCTTTGTTTCTTTGTTTCTTTCTTTCTTTCAGGAATATTTGGTTCTTTTGTGGTTCTCTGTGCCGTCTACTTTGTTGCATGTATATAGGAAGTTTATAAACATTGAGAAGTAGAGCAGGATCCAGTGGTAGATGCTTCCATTTGGCTCACTTTAAGATGCTAGTGATGTTCTATTTGTATGGGGTAGGACTTCAGCAGTTTTCTCTAGTGACTGATTGTCATGATAATCTCAGTGGAGTGTCATCATTACCTGATCCAGAGCAGACAGAGTTAGGCAGGGAGTTGGCCCCACTTCCCACCACTTTCAATTCTGTGGTTCATGGAGTTTGTGCTTGTGAGGCCTTGAGAGACAAAAGGTGGCCGCTGAGCCAAGCTGAGAGACATTCCAGACAGTAAAGGGCTAAAGATAACCGTTATAAAATGAGAAAGCAGGGCCAGGTGCAGATATGCCTCAGGACCTACACAATGGACAGAATTCTCTGTTGTCAAGGACAGGCTGAAGCCACAGGTGGGTGGTAACACACTAATGTATGGCAGGTCATCAACATCGCCCCACGGTGGGCCTCCAATCATGTAAAAAGTCAAAATTAACCACCAATGCAGGCCTGCCCTTTCATACTGTTTTCAAGCACTGCCCCAGAAAAATGTATAGAAAGTGTGTACCTTACCAACCCGGGTTTGCCATTTTCCTGCTGGTAGTGTGGCCCCAGTGCACTGCATTCAATAGACCTCATTCTTATTGCATCATTCTCAGTCTCTGCGTCTTTGTGGGGTGGGCCGCCTAGGCTTAGGACTTTCGAGTCCAACATGCTCACATAATCTTACCAGTTGTTCTGTCTGGTGGTATAATCCACTTGCCCCATATAGATCAAAGGTTTTCTGCCTGGTTTCATGTTCTAATTTCTCTACTGGAAGTATTGCTCAGCTATAAGAGATGGCTGATTCAAGCTGCATATTCTCCCTTATTAGGAACCTTAGCTAGGATCTCACTAATTGATGCCTGGGAGGTTCCACTGTACTAGCTTTCTACCTTGCCTTCGAATGGACTCTGAATTGTAGTTTTCCCTCCCAGTCCTTTATCCTCCTCCACATGATTCCTCCTGTCTCTATCCCTACCTACCCTGATCCCCCTGCAGTTTTTATTCTGTTTTTACTATCCAGTGATATCCATTCATCACACCTTGAATAGTCCTTGTTATGTAGCTTCTCTGGGTTTTTGTATTATAGCATGAGTATCCTTTGCTTTAGAGTTAATACCCATTTATAAGTGGTTACATTCCTATATTCCTGCTTCTATGTCTGAGTTACTTCACTCAGGATGATATCTGTATACTGTCATTCATTTTCCTACAAAAGTCATGATATCTTTGTTTTTAACAGCTGAATAGCATTCCATTGTGTAGATGTATCACATTTTCTTTATAGATTTTTCAGTTGAGGAACATCTAGGCTATTTCCAGTTTCTGACAATTTTGAATAAAGTTGCCATGGATTTAGTTGAACAAGGTTCCTTACGATGTGATAGGGTGTCTTTTGGGTAGATAGCCAGGATTGGGATTCCTTGGTCTTGAGGTAGGTGGAGTCTAAATTTTTCTGAGAAACTACCATAGTGATTTTTAAAGTAGCTGTACAAGTTTCAGCTCCCACAAGCATGCACTGATGAATTTTTGTAAGCTTTTTTGTTTCCTAGATAGCTATGAGATTGTTTTGTCCACTATTAAGTAGAGACTTGACTTATTTATTCTTCTGTCATATAATACCCCCAACAACAGTTTACCCTCCCTCTCCTTCTCCCCATCCTCCCTATCCCAGTTTTTCTATATCAATTTAACGGCTTAAGTTCTGTTCAGAAATAAAAAGGCCTCCCAGCATAACAAGATACAATAAGAGTAGCCACAAAAACTCATATTAAGGCTAAACTAAGCTACCCAGTAAGAAAAGGGTTTCAAGGGTAGGAAAAAGATTTAGAGACACACCCATTCTCATATTTAGAAATCCAGTAAAATTCAAATGTTGGGAATAGACCCCTGTCTCAAGGATGTTCTTCCTGCCTAACCTGTTTACTATTACCTTGCAGTTTGGCCCAGAGCATGATAAACATTGAGTCATCTCCGGCCATGTGTTCAGCCTTGTTTTAGGATTTGTTTACTTCCCCCTTGGTGGTTTCCCACCCCTGGGGAGGAGAGTATTTAAGGCCAAAGGAATAAACAAGCTCTGGCATTCTGCTTGGATGAATGATCAGTGTCTCTGTCTTTTGTGTCAGCCCCCCCCCCCCCCCCCCCACTGCTCGGTTCTCGGTAGTTTGACAGCGCAGGCGCTGTCAACAACCATAACATATTTTAAAGGACATAGTCAAGATGCATGTTAGGCTCCATGATTGCCTTGCCAGTCACTGTGAGACCTTCTTAGTTGATTCCGTGGGCCATGTTCTCATGTTGTCCTTGATGCTCTTTCATCAGGTACCTTGGGTTCCAAAGGGAACAACCAAATGGAAAGCTTCAGAGGAGTGTCTTGCATTGCTATACTGTGCAACTCTTTGCTGGTCTACACTAGTCTTTGTTGGTATTCACTTAGTAGATAGGTGCATGTCAAAGACCTTCTCTTGGTAGTCAGCTTCCTGACAGTGAAGAGTAGATTCACCTCAAGGAACCCTTTTCTTATTAACCTTCATATATACCTTCTTTCAGTTGGTGGATTGGATGGGAGGGTGAAGTGTTTAAGAATGATAGGACTGAGGAGCTGAAAGGGTTTTCAACTCCATAGGAAAAACAACATCAACCAACCAGGTTCCCCCAGAGCTCCCAGGGCCTAAACCACTAGCCAAGGAGTATACATAGAGGGACCCATGGCTCAAGCCGCATATGTAGCAGAGGGTGGCCTTGTCAGGCGTCAATCGGAAGAGAGGTCCTTGGTACTATGAAGGCTCAATAGGTGTTCCAAAGTAGTGGAATTCAAGGGTGGGGAGGCAGGGGTGGGTGTCTGGGTGTTTGAACACCCTCATAGAAGCAGGGGGAAGGGGGATGAAATAGGGGTTGTCTAGGATGGGAGGAAACTGGGAAAGGGATAACATTTGAAATATAAATAAAGAAAATACCCAATTAAAAAACAGAATGATACTTAAAAAATGTTTTGAAAATAATCTAAGTCTACATGCCTCCATTTTCGCATGTGGCATATTGAGATGAATGTCTATTACATACTTTCCTCCGCACTTACCTTGCTGAACATTCAAAACTACTACACGAAGCTTTCTCTTGCATCATCTGTTTTTTTAGATAACTTCAATTCAGGGAATTCAGGGTCATATATAGTGCATTTTACAGGATTTCTGTTGTCTACCATGAGTGCTTACTAAGAAATAATATGACCTTATAACCTTAATTAGTTTTTTGTGCATGTGGTGAGGCATTTCTTTATTGATCTCTCATTCAGTTTATTCTGAGGCTCACTGTCTCTACATTCATTGTAGACATGTAATTGCTGGTTTTATCACTATTTCTTTGTAAATGACTTTTTCATCTGTAAAGATTGCACATCAAATAAAATATTCCATGGTTAAAATTAACTATTATTTATTCCCCCATATTTTATCATGGTTGTATTTTTCTTGGGAGAAGCCACTTATATCCAGAAGTTCATGCAATTAGCGTGAATACCTTAGATTGCTAATGAGGAAACTTGAAAAGTTATTACTGGAATTTATTTTATCTCTATATAAAACATGACATATGTGATGGATAAATTCTGTTGTCCTTTAAAAATACCCTAACATTATCTATGTATGTATGAATACAATTTTCTGTTAACTATATTAATTCATGGTTTTGTTATTTTCTTAAAAAGATCAGCCTATGTTGTTGGGTAGATCAATTGCCATAAAAAATTTCACATTTTTGTATTCTTATCTCTAATCCAACTATAATTTAGAACATCTACACAGTCTCACAATTATTTCTCTAGAATTATAAAATAAAGGTCATGGCTATTATTTTTATTAAATTATAATCAATATGCATCATCTTTCAATCAGCTGTGATGATATCTGCTGGGCATTGTACTGAAAGCATAATAATCAATGCACACTTAATGTGTAGTTTTGGTAATATAGGTTATATCAGTATGTAAATGGAGTGGGATGGGCCTGAAAACAGATTTCTCTGCAAACCCTTCACAATAGAACTCTGTCCCAACAAGCACATTAATTTCCTCCCTGAAATTCTCATGACTGAATTCTGATGAACAAAACCATGAAAGTTGCTAAACATGAGAAAATTAGTCATGTAATGCATTATGTAAATGCTTTCAGACAGAGTTTACTTATAAGTAAGTTTCTAGTAGAACTGAATTCTTCTTATAATCTGACTGTTTTAGTTAGGGCTAGCTAGAGGATCAGAGCCAGTGTTATGATATATATTCACACCACACCACACACACACACATGCACACACACACACACACACATGCATGCATGTACGCACATACACACACACACACATACACACACATGCACACACATATAAACACATACACAGTCAAAACTTATGAAGTCACCTTTAA
The DNA here is from genome assembly GCA_019843965.1 of Rhynchomys soricoides. NCBI lineage: Eukaryota > Metazoa > Chordata > Mammalia > Rodentia > Muridae > Rhynchomys > Rhynchomys soricoides. Next base: position 6,132,933 of record JADRCH010000226.1, on the reverse strand, counting down.
ACTAGTAAAACAAACAAAAATGTTAAAGCCTAACCGAGAAGTGGACAGCCCGATTGTTTCTACTTAATTGAGGCTGAATACATCAATAGGAGGAGTAATCATACAATAGATGTCTCTTATGAGGGATGAGGAATAACAACTGGAGTACTCAGGCCAAAATGCAAAATCCCAAACTGGAGCTAGTGAGTGAATTGTCTTTTAAAAGCTACTGATCTCTAAACCACCAAGAAATCTTGGAAACTCTTATAGTACCATCAGTTTAAGAGTAGCAATGACAGCAACAGGACAAAGCAACTGGGGAGCAAGAAGGAAAGTCACATCTTTTCCTAAGTTTTTTTCAACCTTACATATTCTATTCCTCCTCCTTTTCCTCCTCTTCTTCTTCCTCCTTATCTTCCTCCTCTTCATCATCCTCCTTTTCTTTCTCCTCCTTCTTCTTCTTCTCCCCTTTGCTCCTCCTCCTCTTCCTCTTCCTCTTCCTCTTCTCCTTCTTCCTTTTCTTAATGGACTGACACTAGAAGGTGCTGTCTACATTTAGGTTAAAATTTTCCCATCAATCAAGGTAATCAAGAATATTCTTCTAGAGATCCTCCTTATTCATTTGATTTTATTTTGACATTCGAGCCTACAATAACACTCACCAAAACCTCTAGACATGTTTCCTCAATAGAATCATTTCAATTAAGTTGCAATGATGAAAATGATGTCAGGTTTGTCATAAAGACTGAAATTTAATGTGGACAAAAGCCTCCTGTCTGTTCCATCATTAAATTATCCAGACAGAAAATGTTCCTATTCTAAGAAGCAGAAATTACAATTTAGCAAATAGTCAAAAAAACACACTTATTCTAACTACATAATTTCTGTTTAATTATCAGAGTTTATGAAGGCAAAAATAGTCACATGAATTATCCTTGTATGGAAAGGAATGTATTCTTCAAACAGTAAATTGAAGCTAATGATATATTATTTGGAAAAAGGTCTAACATTTCTGAAGCTATTTCAGTAAGATATTCTACTCTACTTATACGTGTTTGCACTAACAGTGTGTGGTTGTTGCTATTATTACATTATTGTTATTTTACAAATTATTTAACAATTTCTTCAAAGACACAGATTAGAGATTACTAATATGACAGAAAAGCTAAATTCTATACTCCCTCACTCTTAAAGCTTGTATGTATGTATGTTTATATGTTTAGATGGTTTCTTTCCATAATTTCTCAAGAAACTAAAATGTAGGGATGACTATCCTGTCAGCTTTGGCTAAATTATATTCTTAATACACAATGCTGAATTTTTTTTATTGGAGTCTGCTTCTCTACACAGTGATACCATTGTATATGTCAGCATGATGTGACTTCTGTCTCAATTTATATTGCCAGTAAGCCATAGCACACTTTTTTCTTTAAACATTTTGTAAAAAATGAAATACAGATATTGATAATAACAAAAAAATTTCAATTACTCTACTAGGTATTCACACACACACACACACACACACACACATTTTTATACCACCAAATACTGAGATACTGTGCATTTCTTTACAAAAATGTTCCAAAATAAAATAAAGATACATTATTTTATCTCACAGCTATTTAGGTTTATTTTACTTAGTATCTAAATATATATTTTATAGTTATCACTTTCATTATTTTATAGCCTAATTAATTGTCAAAATTATAAGCATAATTTCAATCATTCATATTTGTTTAAGGTTTTTCTGTATACTAATGTATATGGTGGGATTTTTAAAAATAAATACTCTGTGCTACACTGAAAGATGCTTATGTTGTGGTTCTGAGTTTACTACTACTTCATTTACAGTCAAGTATTATGATGACGATAGCCAAATGTTCATATATAATTAATATAAACATATTTTGCCCTTTATTACCTACAGGTATGGGATAAAGTATCTCACTAAATTAATGAGATGGTTTGTTCATTTAATTTTTTATGAATTCTTTATTGTATAAATATAACATATTAAATATTATTGATGATTCAGTAAATGTTTACCCATGGAAAATATGCATCCACGTTTATTCATATTTTTGCACTGCAGTCTTATTTGATATAATATTTTCATAATAATATTGGTGCTTAGGTGGCTTATATACACATATAATTAATCTTTTTTCTCTTCTTCCTATTCTGCATAATTTCATATGTAAACAAACTTATTTGGCTCATTTCCTACAGTTTTGCAATCTTTGTTTTCAATTTGAGCATCCAATAGATTTTTGTTTTGTTTTGTTTTGTTTTTATGTTTCACAGACAGTAAACATTCTCTGTGTATAACTTGGCTTTTTCCCTTTTTTAATCTAGTTTTCAATAAATTTTATTATTTTAAATATGATAGAGTTGTTTCATTACCTTGTCTCTTTCACAAAATGAAAGGTAAAATGGCATATTGTATGAAGGCGCTTGCACATGTCTGAGAACCTGAGTGTGATACTCATATCCCACCATTGAAAGGGTCATATACAGATATTTACACCCAACCAATGGACAGAAGCTGCTGACCCCTGTGCTTGAATTAGGGAAAGGCTGAAAGAATCTGAAGAGGAGAGTGACACTCTAGAAGGACCAGCAATCTCAATTAATATGGACCCCTGAGATCTCTCAAACACTGGACCACCAGCCAGGCAAGATAGACCAGCTGAGATGAGGCTTCCAACACATATACAGCAGAGGACTGCCGGGTCTGGGTTAAGTCAGAGAATATACCCCTAACCCTCAAGAGACTGGCTACCCAAGGGAGGTTAGAGGTCTGGTGGGGTGGGAGGTGGGTGTTAGGGACATCCTTGTGGAGACAGAGGGTTATGGAGAAGGTATGGGATGTGGAACAGTTGGTGGGTGGAATGGGAAAGCAATAAAATCTGAAATGTAAATAAATAAATAAATAAATAAATAAATGATAAAAATGTGATACTAAAGTCTGTCCTTTAATATCCACAATCATAAGCAAGTAAAAGATAAAATAAAAATGAACCTTCATTGACATATATTAATGTATGCATCTGATTTTAGAAATAATGGGAATCATTCTCTCATTTAGAAAAATAGACAATATTAAGATTGTCATGCACTTGTTGTGAATGACATTATTTCTATTGTTACTTTTCAGAAAGAATTATCTTAGGTTGCTTTTTATTCATCTTGCATGTTTTGAACTTTGGGCATCTATCTTGCCTTACTCTTTTTTCTCCAGAATGTCCTATATATCCTTATTATTTTCACTAATTGACAAGCACTGATACCAAAATAATAATATTTTGTGATAAGTTTTAATTTCATCTACATTTTCAAAGGACAAAGCATTGAATGATGACTATTTTAATTATTTAAATTAATTCTGCTACTGACAATTTTATTGCATTTGTTTTCATAAACACACACATATATTGTTATCAATCAATTATTTTCATATTGTGATTCATTTCAAAGTAAATTTATTTCAAAGAAATGATTCAAATTTCTTCTAAAATACCTTGGAGTGCACATTTTTCTCCAACATACCCAACCTTTTGGCACAATATTTCAGGACAACTCTTAAGTTAATAGAATTCATCAGAACATTTGTCTTTGTCTGAACTCTGTACCTCTAGCCTTCCTAGGATGTCATACCTCAGTGCACAACCTTTTGTGAGGAACAACATTTCATGAAATCTTTCCTCACCCCAGCCCCTTTCTCCCACATATCTACTTGGTTCTTTTTGTAGCATTTAATATATAACATAAGTCGTACATTACATGTTATTTCTCTATCCTTTTTCTACTCATGTATGACCTGGTTGGAAGTTGCTCATAGATTAATCCATGAACTAAGTTAACCATTGACAAATACCTTCGTCAGCTTTACATTTTAATGCCTATCATATTTACTTGGCGCTTATCTAAGGAAAGCTGCTCTGCCATCCATAACTTGTATCCTCTTCTACTGCTAGAATTTTGCCTTTTTGTATATACTTTGTTAGTGAGCAGATACCAGGAAGAATTAGTTATTACTAGGGTTATGTGTAGATTTGCAGTCCTCCCTAAAATCTGTTAATGGTTGATTTCCTTAAAAACAAGGTGTGGCCATTGTATACTTTTGGGTTTGTTGTTGCCTGAGCTAACAATATGCTGTCTAGAAATATATCACTGTGTCTCCTTCATTGACATCTTTTTATCAACAAAACTTTTATTTCTTATGATTTTCAATTTCTAATAACTCTAAATTTTGTAACCATTGTTTCTTATTTTGTAAGATTTCACTTTCCTTTAATATGATCAAAATTATTTAGATGAAGAAATACTTGCCCAGAATACACGTTCTTTTTTATATAAAAGTAAAGGTGCTGAAATATCTAGTTGCATAATAAAACCACCTCACTTTGAAAATATGTTATATGTTCAACTTACCAAATGCATGGGTAGTTACAATTGCACTCATATCGAACATACATATACACTCATTTTGACCAAATTACACACATAATCATGTCCACATCTACAAACATCAATGTCACAGCCCCATGAGATGGTGTAGGCTGGGTGTGTGTCCACATGACACAGCTGGAGTTATCATAGAGAAAGGAGTTTCAGTTGAGAAAATACCTCCATGAGATCCAGCATAAGGCATTTTCTCATTTATTGATCAAGGAGGGAGGTCTCCTTTTGGGTGGTGCCAACCCTGGGCTGGTAGTCTTGGGTTCTATAAGAAAGCCAGCTGAGCAATCCAGGAGAAGCAAGCCAGTAAGGAACATCCCTCCATGGCTTCTTCATCAGGTCCTGCTTCCTGACCTGCTTGAATTCCAGTCCTGACTGCCTTTAGTGATGAACAGCAGCATGGAAGAGGAAGCTTTCCTCCCCAACTTGCTTCTTTTTGGTCACGAAGCACTTGGTCATGATGTTTGTGCAGGAATAGAAACTCTGACTAAGACAGATGGCTTGAGCAATTACTTATAAAGATTACTTCCCAGCAACACTGAGAATATACTGGTATCGATCTTGCAATTTCAAATAAGATATTGGATTGTAAACATGTTTACTAGTGAAGGAAATGGTTACACATATGTGTTTTTCTCTACATGAGAAAAAGTATTAACTAGCAACTTTCCTTTCTTTGGAAAAAAGGAAAAATGTTTTCCCTTTTGTTATTCCTTACTATCACATTCTTACTGTGAACACAATGCCTCATACTTCATGGAAAATGAAATGAACATTTAAGTATCTACTTTTCAGAGGAAAAAAATAAAGAGCACTGTCAGGTCTTTTCAAGAACCAAGGTGACAATACATTATAGTAGCATGATTCATATTTTTCTTTTCCTTTTTTAATTTTTTCCTTTTTTTTTTACGTTGCAGATTTTACCACCCCCCATAGTTCACCATCCCCTCGGATGGTCTCACATTCCATATCTCCTTCCAGAACCCCTGTCTCCAAGGAGATGTCCCAGTCACCTATCCCCCACCCCACCAGACCTCTAAATGCCCTGAAGCCTCCAGTCTCTTCAGGATTAAGTGTAACTACTCTGACTGAACCCAGAACCTGACGTCCTCTGCTGTATATATTAAGACTCTCATAACAACTGCTGTATGCTGCCTAGTTGGTGATCCAGTGTCTGAGAGATCTCAGTGGTCCAGAATAATTGAGTCTCCTCCTCAGTCTCTTCCAACTTTTCCCTAATTCAACCACAGGGGTCAGCAGCTTCTGTCCATTGATTTGGTGCAAATATCTACATCTGACTCTTTCAGCTGCTTGTTGGATCTTTTGAAAGGCAGTCATGATAGTTCCCTTTTTCTGAGTGGTTCCATAGCTACAGTAAGAGTGTGAGGCCTTGAGACCACCCCTTAGGCTGGATCCCACGTTGGGACTGTCCTTGAACCATCTTTTCCTCACTCTCCTCTCCATTTCCATCCCTTCATTTCTTTCAGACAGGAACAATTATGGGTCAGAGGTGGGGTCTATAAGTTCCATCTCTCTACTGATCAGTATTTCATCTACCATCCTTCCCTTTGAGTTCTGAGAGTCTCTTAACTCCTAGAACTCTAGTGCATTCTGGAGGGTACCCCCAATCTCCTACCTCCCAAGATTGCCTGTTTCCATTCTTTCTGCTAGCCCTCAGGGCTTCAGTCCTTTTCCCTCACCCAATACCAGATCAGGTTCCCCTCTATGGCCCACTGTTGTCTACATTCCCTCCAAGTTCCCTCCTTACCTCCCCACTTGTGCTTGCTTTCTTCTCCCTTCCAAATGTGACTAAGTTGTCCACACTTGGTCCCATCAGCTTGAACTGTTTGAGTTCTGTAGTCTGTATCTTGTGTATTATATAATATTTTTGGCCAATATCCACTTGCTAATGAGTCCATACCATACTTCACGCAGGATATTTTCTAGATCCATCCATTTGCCTGCAAAACTCAGGATGTCCTCATTTTTAATAGTTGAGTAGTATTCCATTGTGTAAATGAACCACATTCTCTGTATCCATTCTTATGTCATGGGACATCTGGGTTTTTTCCAGCTTCTGGCCATCACAAATAAAGCCACTATGAACATAGTGGAACATGTGCCCCTGTTGCATGGCAGAGCATCTTTTGGGTATATTCCCAAGAGTGGTATTGCTGGGTTGCAGGGAGATCTATTTCTAAATTTCTGAGGAACATGAAGATTGATTTCCAGAGTGGGTGTACCAGTTTGCAATCCCGCCAGCAATGGAAGAGTGTTCTTTTTTCTCTACATCTTTGCCAACATGTGTTGTCACCTGAGGTTTGATCATAGCCATTCTGATAGGTGTAAGGTGGAATCTCAAGGTTGTTTTGATTTGCATTTCTCAGATCATTAAGCACTTTGAATACTTCTTTAGGTGCTTCTCAGCCATTCAAGGTTCCTCCATTGTGAAATCTCAGTTTAGTTCTATATCTCATTTTTTTATTGGGTTGTTTGGTTTTTTCTTGGTTAGCTTCTTGATTTCTTTATATATTTTAGATATTAGGCCTCTATCTCATGTGTGGTTAGCAAAGATTTTTTTTCCCAATCTGTAGTTTGCTAATTTGTCTTATTAACTATGTCCTTTGACTTAAAGGTTTCCAGTTGGATGAGATCCCATTTATCCATTCTTGATCTTAGAGCATGAGCCATTGGAGTTCTGTTTATAAAATTTCCCCTTGTGCCAATGAGTTCAAGGCTCTTTCCTACTTTTTCTTCTATTAGATTCAGTGTATATGGTTTTATTTTGATGTCCTTGATCCACTTGAACTTGAGTTTTGTGCAAGGTGACAAATATGGGTCTATCTTCATTTGTCTACAAACAGACAACCAGTTAGTCTAGCACCATTTATTGAAGGTGCTTTCTTTTCTCCAGTGTATAGTTTTGGCATCTTTGTCAAAGATGAAGTGTCTATAAGTGTGTGGTTTTATTTCTGGTTCCTGAATTTTCCTCCATTGATCAACATGTCTATCTCTGTACCCCCATACCATGCAGTTTTATCACTATTGCTCTGTAGTAAAGATTGAGGTCAGGGATGGTGATTGCTCCAACCATTCTTTTATTGTTCAGAATTTTTTTGGCTATTCTGTTTTTTTTTTCCCTTTCCAGATGAATTTGAGGATTACCTTTTTCCATATCTTTAAAGAATTTTATTGGGATTTTGATGGACATTGCATTGAATCACTAGATTGCCTTTGGAAGGATGGCCATTTTTACTATTATTAATCTGCCAAATCCAAGAGCATGGAGCAGATTTTTCACTTGCTTGGTTAGAGTTATGCCAAGCTATTTTATAGTATTTGTGGCTATTGTGAAGAGAGTTGTTTCCCTAATTTCTTTCTTGGCCTATTTATCGTTTGTATAAAGGAAGGCTACTGATTTATTTGAGTTAATTTATATCCTGTCACTTTGCTGAAGTTGTTTATTAGCTGGAGAAGTAATCTGGTAAAATTTTTGGGGCCCCTTATGTATACTCTGAAGATCTTGCAAACTGAATCCAAGAATATATCAAAACCATCACTCACCACGATCAAATAGGCATCATCCCAGCAATGCAAGATTAATTCAATACACAAAAATCCCATTAACATAATCCATTATATAAAAAATACTCAAAAAATTACATGATAATCTCCTTAGATGCAGAAAAATCATTTGACAAAATACAACACCCCTTCATGTTAAAAGTATTGGAGAGATCAGGAATTCTAGGCCCATACCTAAACATATAAAAGCAATTTACTGCAAACTAACAGCCAATATCAAATTAAATGTAGAAATACTTGAAGCAATCCCACTAAAATCAGGGACAAAACAAGGATGCCCACTCTCCCCATATCTACTCAATATAGTACTCAAAGTGCTAGCTAGAACAATAAGACAACAAAAAGACATCAAGGTGAAACAAATTGGCAAAGAAAAAAAAATGTAATTTCTCTAAAAGCATTCCATAATTGTTCTTTGGGTGTTGAATGATAAATGAAAGAAAGAAAGAAAGAAAGGAAGGAAGGAAGGATTTGGCAGAGATGTACCGATAAATTAGGTGAAAAAATCACCATGTTGTTCTTTGCCAAATTCTTGAATTATGTATATAATACTGCTTAGGTTGTTTTATAATTTTCAATAACATATCATTTATGATAATTTTCATGCTTATAACATAAATTGTACCTATAGTTTAAATGTTTAGAAACTGTTATATTCTAGTGAATCTTATTAGAGTACATTTACTTTGGAAATGTATATTTATTTCAGATTTCAATATTAAATAATGAAAAATTTGTGAAAGTCAATGTATGAAAATGTATGGCGTATGTGATTTATATCCAAATAAGCTCATTAGGCTCTTGTCGTAATAGATGTGCGTGATTTATCTATATTATAATGTATGATTTTTTTACTTATGAGAAAAACATATTTTCTAGAGTTTTAGCCATGATTAAGATTTACAAGTACTGACTATACCTAGCAAAAATTTATAAAGCACTTGGTCACTTTAGCTATAATAAAATTATATGAGAACAGATGATAACTTTCTGACCTTGAAAAATCTACTTTTCCCTGTTCGTTCCAATGTGTGATCTAAGATTTGTATAATATGTACAACAATTTGATTAGGTAATTTTAAATGAGCATGTGACAAACAAATACAAACCATCTTCCATCTGTTATAAGCATTCAAAATACAAAGTCATAAATTTGGTTTAATGATTTATAATAGAAAACACTGATTAATTTTCTAAATCCTCTGAGCTCAGACTACTCTATTCGATGAATTTATTTTAAATATTAATCTTGCCATGAATTTTGATACATACATAAAATTTTAAATCACAGTGGTTCACATAGAGAGAATATTTTTTCTAAAATGAAAAGAAGAAAGTAGTAGAAGAAAAAGAACAAGAAGAAGAAGAGAAGAAAGAGGAGGAGGGGGAGAAGGAGGAGAAAAATCTAATTTTTTTTCTCATGAACATTGCAATTTCATTTATACAATTTGATTTTCCTTGGTTGTCTTTCAAAATCTGAAAACTAAATACATTTGTACAAATATAAGAGCTACAATATTCTCTGTGATTCTTATTTACTTAGCTAAAACAAGTTATATTCATTTAAATATAAATAAATAAGTATTTTGCATGCATGTAAGTATCTATAATATATACTACCTATATGACCCAGAAGAGGGTACTCCATTCCTTTCACACTGGAGTTACAGATGTTTGTGACCTGGCACTTTGTGATCATCTACATGAAGACAACTAACTGAGCTAGTTTTACAGCTTATAATGTAATTTTTTTAAAAAATAAAATATTTATAAAGATTTGGTTCTTTGTTTATTTGATGCTGGGAGAGATATGAACATTTATTTTACAATGGGATATATGTCTCAGAATTTAGATACTGTGTTATACTTAATGACAAATATTTTAAAGTACCTTAATTTCCAAAAAACATAAAACATTCAAATGTTTTATCATACAATGGAGTAAAGTCTGACATACTGTTCTTAAAAACAATGTACTCTACATGTAAAATATAAACCTTTTATTAATGAAACTGAAAAATCAAATCTTTTCATATTTTTGCTGAATAAGTTGATTTCTTAAATTATACATATCCAAATAATATTATAAACCTTGAAATTATATTTGCCAAATTTTAGAGTTATTTGACTCAACAAAGCCACAGCTTCTATGGTATTTAATTTTTTTAACTTATAAAAATGGATACTATTGAAATCTGATAGAAGAATATCAGCAATTTTAGGATAATTAATTTTTTAAGATATGGATCTTATTTGTTCCTGGTTACAGCCTCTGGCCTAAAGAAGCCTCAGTGTTTCATGAATGTTCCCATTGTCTGAACTATAGACATCTAGAAATATCCTGAAAAGTAGTGGAAATTGGAAATCTAAATTGTATTCATTATAAATGTTTCAAGAAATAACTAACTAAAAACTTGCTTTCCTGCCTCTACAGGCATTGTTGTTGTGGCATCAGTAAGTAGCAGAGAGAAGAGGTGTTATGTCCATGCTCACTATTCTACCTGTGGAAATATGAATGATTAGTAACCTAACATTCCCTGAAATAAAGCAAGCCTGAGAACATCACCATTCTATTGCCAGGTAGTCTTGGAAACGTTCTCAGGACAGGAAATTAGCTGGAAACTAGAAGAGGCCCACCTGAGATCACAGGCCCCAGGAAGGAGTGAGCCTGAAACAGACTTCTCTTGAAAGTGGCCACTCAGGCAGACAAGGTGAGAAGTGAGCTTGAGAGGATGACTAGATTAATGCCATGGGGCACAAGCAGGGAGCTACACTGAGATGACTACCAGCCTATTGCTGCTTAGGAAGTTTGGGATAAGGGTGGTGGTGTATGTTGATCATGTCTAAGATGACCGCACTCACTCAAAGCCCCTAGGTGCTAGTAAGTGTAACAAGTAAGAGGTGGAAAAAATAGATGAGAAAGAGAAACAGAGGAGTGTTCAATAAACAGAGGATGAGCTGGAGATCTGAAGGTGGGAGAAACAGCCTGTGGGAGTAGCCTATGATGGCACCAGGGCCCTGGTGGGGTCCTGGCTTGTGTTGCCACTGGGGGATCATTTCTAGTTCCATGGCCCTGCAGCAGCAAAGGTTTGTTATTACCAAAGACTGGGGGGACAACTGTGGACTGGGTTGCCTCCTGTTAGAAATGTTGATATTTGAGGCTTGTGGTGGACTGTCCCCACCCCTTACTTGGGCTTCCTGGGAGCAATGGCCCTGGAGGTATCAGAGCAGGAGAAGTGATCATGGCCCTAGACAGATTCAGTAATTGGGATAGCTTCCCCTGACACCATTGCTGCCACTTAGGAGGAGCAAGGCCCTGAGAATAGAGCATGAGAGAGCATTTTTTGCTCTGACATTGGCAAAGGAGTGACATATTCCCTCACCACTCACAATTTACAGTAGATAGGAGAGCTGGCCTCATGGTTATCAGAGAGGGAGAGCTGGTTCTGTGTCTCACCTGTTGCACTCAGGAGAGCACGCCCCACATTTCTTGCTAGCAACAAAATAGAGCTGACCTTAGGTATGGGGTTGTGGGAGAGCAAGCCTCAAGGGTGTGAGAGCTGGAAAACCAGTGGCCTGACCAGCACAGATCAATTTCTGGCCCAGAACCAGGACTTAGGGTTGCCTCACCCCAACATCAACATCATCAATGAACTGTTGGAGAACATTAGAGGGCCAGTCCTATAAATCCAAAATTACAGGATATCTACACCACTGAACAACAGCAGGATATCTGAAAGGAGTCTCAGTGAGGTTCCAATATTGATAAAGTAGAAGCTAGGGTCCTCTTAATTAGACCAAGGTCTCACTGCTGTGAACATTTGCAAGCAAAGAAGTATGGACAAAAGGGTATACTATGGGACATACTGTGACATACTAAAGCTCCCACAACAATTTATTTTATTTTATTTTTCTCTGTTGCAGGTGGGGATTTCAAGGGATGTCAAAAGGAGGGAAATGAGTGGAATTGGGTACATGATGTGAAGTTCAAAAATAATCAATAAAAAGTTAATGATCCTGTACTGGATCATTTTTTTCTATTTAGCTAATATGCTTCTTCTTTATACTTAATAACACTTTTTTTTCATAAAAAATAATTTCTTGTCCTTCTGGTCTGGGCCAGTGACCTGAGAAGCTCTTGGGTGTGAACTCCTCAGCCAGTCACATAACACCCACAGGTTGCTCCACTACCAGGTGCTCTAACATGCCCAGAATCAGAGGTAAGAAGGACTCATTATCTATCCCAACACCAAAAGTAACTGGGACCATTGGGATCCAGGGATCCATGAACCCAGTCGGACCAGTGACACAGGTTCCTTCTGGACAGGGCCTATGCCCTGACAGATCTTGGGCATGAACTCCTCAGCCAGTCCCACAAACCCCAGGGGGAGCTCAACTACCAGGTGCTCTAACATGCTCAGTATCCTAGGAAATTGGTCACACTAAGATCTCAGGGTCACAGAGCCAGCTTAACTCCCAGGAGCTCTGACTCACAGGATCTCAGGATCACAGGATCACAGGATCACAGGATACCAAAGAGAGCTGGTCTCTGAGAAATTCTGACACAACCAGTATCACAGAAGGTCAGGCTCCATCAGATAGAGCAAGGGTAGGTAGCACTAGAGATAATCAGATGACAGGAAGCAAGCACAACAACAGAAACAACAGAAACCAAGGTTGCCTGGCATCATCAGAATCTAATTATCCCAACGCAGCATCCCATCAGAAAAGCAAGATTCAGATCTAAAATTGCTTCTCATGATGATGATAGAGGTCTTTAAAAATGATATAATGGACTGAGAGTGGGGTCCAAGATGAAGGAGTTGAGGAAGGGACTGAAGGAGCTGAGGGAATTTGCAACCCCATGGAGGGAGCAATAGTGGCAACTGGCCTGACCCCTTGGTGCTCCAAGATTCTGGACCACCAACCAAAGAATACACATGGAGGGACCCATGGTGCTGGCCACATATGTGGCAGAGGAGGGCCTTGTTGGCCACGAGTGGGAGGAAATGCTATTGGGCCTGAGGGTGTTAGATGCCCCAGTATACGGGAATGCCAGGGAGAGAAGACTGGAGTGGGTGGGTGGGTGCGTCGGTGGGGGAATACTCTCATAGAGGCAGGGGGAGGGGGAATGGGATAGGTGGTTTCCAAAGGAGAGATCTGGAAAGGGGAAAACATTTGAAATGTGAATAAAGTATTTAAAAAAGAAAGAAAGAAAGAAAGAAAGAAAGAAAGAAAGAAAGAAAGAAAGAAAGAAAGAAAGACAGGAGAAAACAGGTAAACCACTAGAAGCCCTTAAAGAGGAAACATGAAAATCCCTTAAAGAATTACAGGAAAACACAACCAAACAGGAGAAGGAATTGAACAAAACCATCCAGAATCTAAAATTAGAAACAGAAACAATAAAGAAATCACAAAGGGAGACAACCTCAAAGTTAGAAAGTCTAAGAAAGATATCGGGAGTCATAGATGCAAGGATCACCAACAGAATGCAAAAGATAGAAGAGAGAATCTCATGTGCAGAAGATACCATAGAAAACATTGGCACAGCAGTCAAAGAAAATGAAAAATGCAAAAAGCTCATAATCCAAAACATACAGGAAATCCAGGACACAATGAGGAGATGAAACCTATGGATAATAGGTATAGAAGAGAGTGAAGATTCCCAATTTAAAGGGCCAGTATATATCTTCAACATAATTATAGACAAAAGACTTTCTTAACCTAAAGAAAGAGATGCCCATGAACATGCAAGAGGCCTACAGAACTCCAAATAGACTGGAACAGAAAATAAAATCCAACTGTCACATAATAATCAAAACATAAAATACACTAAACACAGAAAGAATATGAAAAACAGTAAGGGAAATATTTAAGTAACATATAAACTCATACCTATCATAATTACACCCAGACTTCTCGTCAGAGACTATGAAAGCTAGAAGATCCTGGGCAGATGTGTTCTCTTAGGGTCTCTAAGAGAACAAAATCCCAGCCCAGGCTACTATACCCAGCATAACTCTCAATTACCATAGATGAAGAAAGCAAGATATTCCATGACAAAACCAAATTTACACAATATCTTTTCACTAATCCAGCCCTATAAAGGATAATAGAGAGAAAACACTAACACAAGGAGGGAAACTACACCCCAGAAAAAGCAAGAAAGTAATCTTCCAAGAAACCCAAAAGAAGATAACCACAGAAACATAATACCACCTCTAACAACAAAAATAATAGGAAGTAACAATTATGTTTCCTTAATATCTCTTAACATCAATGGACTGAGTTCCCCAATAAAAAGTCATAGACCAACAGACTGGATATGTAAAATGGACCTAGCATTTTGCTGTATTCAGAAAATGCACCTCAGTTACCAACACAGACAGTAGTACCTCACAGTAAATTTTGGAAAACAATTTTTCAATCAAATGGTCATAAGAAACATGCTGGAATAGCCATTCTAATACCAAATAAAATGAACTTTCAACCAAAATTTTTCAAAAAAGTTAAGGAAGAACACTTTGTACTAGTCAAATAAAAAATATTTAAGGGGTAATTTCAGCAAGTGTTATATCTGATGAATCTCAGTGTAATCGCCTTGGGAAATACAAGGGAATGTTGCTACTTGCTCAGAGTGAAGCTAACATATTTCAAGGGAGAAAATTGGAGGTATTTGAAATTTATGTTCATATTGGGGAGGTGATTCTGTATATTTTAGCAGATTGATATTTATTTTTTCTGAATTTAGCCAGGAGTTTTCAACTTATTTCTAGTTGAGTGTGACAGTAGTAAAGTTTTCAAAGCCTATTGAAAACAAGTAACACTAAATGTGTGATTTATGAGATTAGGTTTTGTGCTATTTTGATTGAAGTCAACTTTCCTTTGTCATTTCAAAGGAGAAAAAAATTGAATGGCCTATAAAACTGTAAGAGTTGATCTGTCAGAAATAATTTCCAATTTCACAAAATTTTTACAAAGTCATTTAATTTATTTTAATTATATTTATAATGTGAAAGTATAAGATGCTGATAATATTGGCTTCTAAAGTTTTAGCCAAAAAATAGCATTTTAATTATTATAGAAATGTCTATAAGTAATTTCTATAATTTATTAGTTCTGTATTTAATTTTCACATGTTTCTCATAATTCACTGTGATAGATATCCCATGCACGTACATATTTTGTTAATATAACTCCCTAGAAATTCATTTACTAGATAAAATTTTATGCACAATTTATACTTTGGTACTTGTTGGTAAACTGTTCATTAGAAGTACTGTATTGATTTGCACTGTTATATGGTATATTTCTTCTAAATTCTCCAATAATTAAGTTATATTATAAAACAATACTTTCTTTTCTTAACATAGATACATATAAATATATACTTATTAAGAAGAAAATTAAGCTTTTTCAATCACACTAAATGGCACAAATCAGTGGTCTGGTCTATATTATGGGGTATTGGTGTTGAATAATAGTGACTGTAAATGATCTGATAAGAAGCTTGAATAAAGTACCTTGTATTTCAAACATAGCTACATCTGTGACTTGAGGGTGCATTTACTATAATATTCCAAAACAGATGGATCATGGTGTTCAAGCTCTCTCTTGCACAGCCATGTGTGACTACATAGAGAACTAAATATAAAATCAGTCACATTGTTTTGGTTTACTTTCAGCCCCTTTATTATATTATATTATATTAATAAATAATTAAATATTTATTGACAAAATGGTGGAAATGTATTTGAAGAGACATATGTTACAGTTCATTTGCAACTAATTGTACAGCTCATATTTGCAGAATTAATATGATCTTCATAATTTTAAAGAAAAAATTCTTCACCACTGATTTAATTACATTACAAGTTTGTTGAATAAAGTTTAAGTTAGGGAAGCATGCACAAGTAACCTACCAGGTAACAACTTTCACAAATAAAAGCAGTTCTAACTTAGTCCCCTTTGTCAGCTATAGAAAGTCAATTGCTAGCAGACAGCAGCTCAGGGAAAAAGAACCTATGCTTGAAAAGTTAAATCACAAAGCAGTCAGCTAACACCCCCCAAGTGATCTATTTCTCCTTAATTAAAATATCTCCTAATTAAGATAATCTTTCTACATCTACTTTTAAAACACTGAAAAGATAAGTAGACCAAAGAGGATAGTACAGTTTCCCAGGAACAATTTTAATTTAACTTCTCATTAACTCTTTTAAAGGAGCATATGTTTCTTCTTAACTCTTTTCACCATCTATTTATATTTATTCGAGAATTTCTTCTTTAAAACATCTGGTTATACAAAAGCAAAACTCGCTAATGAGAACCTTTCCTTCTCAAAGCCATAAGAAAAGCAGAAGAGGGTCAGGTGCAGTTGAATTCTCATTGCAGGTAAATAATTACAAGGGGACATACTGTAAAATCAGCTGATAGTACTAGTTGTAATATTTAATTTTTAACTTATGGTAGTATACAAGTTTCTGTTCAAATAAAAGTTATTATTAAAAGAAATCATGAGACCCCTCCCACTAATCTCCTGCCTGCTCACTCAACTTGAAGCATAGCCAGCAAAGGTGGACTGTGAGCTGTCCCATAAGTTTATCATCTAACCCAAGGCTCTGCCTGTTTTCCCCAGGAGGTCTGTTGGGACCCAGAAAGATCCAGGTTAGTCCCCTCTCAGACAGTCCCCCAACTGCTGGATCCAAATGGAGCGCAGACAGTAGCATTGAGCTGCTCTCTGCCTCCTGAACTTCATTAACAGTCACACTACTCTCTCTGCCTTTGGGGTCCCAAACACATTCAGGTCCACCTGGGACACAGCCAGTGGATGTGAACATTGTGCTTTTCCCTTAGTTCCATTGTCAGGACCACAGCTGAAGAGTAGTGAAAGCATCAGAAATATCTAGCCAAAACCAGGGACAAACAGATGGCTGAGGAGTAGTATAAAAATACAAGGGACAAGAGTCAGGGCAATATGATACCACCAGAGGACAAGTATATTCCAGCAAGTGCTGGGCATACTAACACAGACAAAGTACAAAATGATGATCTTAAATCCAATCTTATAAAGATGATAGAGGCCTTTAAAAAGGAAATAGAATACAAAAATAAAGAAATATAGAAAAATACAATTAAACAGACGAGTGATAATACATGAAACTGCTTAAAACCTCAAAATTTAAATAGAAGAAACAAAAACAAAAACCGATGGAACTTATAGATGCAAAAATAGCATGTGCCATCTAAGAGAGGCAAGGGCTACGTTGTGGCTTTCCTGGAGGTGGTCTACCATTTTTCCATGCCGTATGATGGATGATTTCTGAGCGGCAATGTCCCAAGAGTCCTAATCTCAGGACTGCTTTGTGCATCTGATATGCCTTTGCTATCATTATTATATAATCTCATGATTCCTGGGCACTAGTCTACCATATAGAGCAGCACCAGTAGTAAGAGAAAAGAACACAGCACTTACTAAAGCACAAATAGTAAGAAATAGAAAAAGAAAACTAGTGGTCATCAGCAAAGAACAGTAATAGAGTGTTAAAAGGAGATACACACACACACACACACACACACTGACCTTCATCTATCTAACTCTGTAGCTCACCTCAGAACTTGTGATCCTAGGAATTGTCCCAGGAAGAAAGCCTAACAGGAACTACAGACACAAGTTTCACCAGAAGAATATAAGAGATTAAAAAGAGAATCTTCGCCAAATAAGATATCAGTGAAATAATTTGATATATCCCTCAAAGAAAATGTTAAATCTAAAAAGGCCCTGACAGAAAGCATCATAGAAATCTGGGGCAAGATGAAAGTGCCAAACCTAGCAATAATAGTATTAAAAGAAAGAGAAAATTTCCCACTCTAAAGCCCAGAAACTATTTTCAAAAAATTATCCTTTAAATTCAGGATATCAGAACATATCCAGGATATCAGAACATATCCTGAATTTAAAGAAAGAGATGCCTATAAACATACAAGAAGCTACAGAAAATTGACAGATTAACCAGAAAAAAAATTCTTCCTTCCACATAATAATCAAACCACTAAATATAGAGAACAAATAAAGAATATTAAAAGCTAAGAAAGAAAAAAGCAAAGTAATATATAAAAGCGAACCTATCAATATTATACCCAACTTCTTTACAGACACTCTAAAACTAACAGGGGCTGTACAGATGTCATTCAGTCTCTAATATACCACAGATTCTGGCCAAGACTATTATATCCAGCCAAACTTTCAATCATCATAGAAGGATAAAGCAAGATACTCCATGCTAAAACTGAATTTAACAAGATCAACCCACAAATCACACCTTATGAAGATGCTAAAAGGAATTCTCCAACCAGAGGAAGTTAACTATACCCAAGAAAACACACTTGCAAAACACACACACACACACACACACACACACACACACAGACATACACATGCATACACATCAACGATGTCAACATAGCAGGAATCAATAATCATTGGTCATCAATATATATCAATGGACTCAATTTCCAAGTAAAAAGACATGCCTACAAAATACATGCTAAAACCGGATCCATCGTTGTGCTGCAGACCAACAAAAAACAAACAACAACAACAAATAACCCACATACCTTAGCAACAAAGATTTATATTATCAAAGAGTTAAGTGTTTGAAAAGAGTTTTCCAAGGTATGGACCTATGGAATAAGCTGCAGTAGTCATTCTTATATCGAATACAATAGACTTTCAAACAAATGTAATCAAAAGAGATGGGGAAGAACACTACATACTTACCAAAGGAAACATCTACCAAAAAGACATCTTAATCATGAATATCTATGCTCGAAATGCAAGAGTACCCATAGTTGCAAAGAAACATTACAAAATCTTAAATCAAAAATCAAGTCCCTACTGCTTTCTTGGGTACAGTTAACTTCCTTCGGTTGGAGTTTTCCTTGTATTTTTGTAAGGTTTGATTTCTGAGTTGTTTTTGTTTGACTTCAGTTTTGGCGTAGAGTATCTTGTTTTATTTTTCTATGGTGATTGAGAGTTTGGCTGATTGGGAGACTTCAGCACATAACTCGCATCAATGAACATGTTGTTGAAACAGAAAATAAACAGAGAAATAATGAAACTAATGAATGTTATGAATTAAATCGACATGACAGATATCTACAGAACATTTCACCCAAAAATACCAAAGATTTGACTTTCTTCCCAGCACCTCTAAGAACCTTCTCAAAAACTGATGATATAGTCAGTCACAAAGCAAGCCTCAAAACATATAACATTGAAATAAACCACTGTATCTTACCATATCATCATGGATTAAAACTGAAATTCAGCAACTATAAAAACAGGAAAATGCATATATGCTCATAGAAACTGAACAACTCTCTTCTCAATGGTCACTGTGTCATGGAAGACAAAGAGAAAGAAAAAAGTCTTCCTAGTATTCAATTAATATGAAAGAACAAGATACCTAAATTTAAGGGACATAATGAAAGCAGTGCTAAGATTAAAGTTCATAGCTTTTATAGCATAACAACAATGTAAAAGTACACCTGAAAGCTCTAGAAGAAAATATACACAGGAGGAATAGGCAGTAGGAAGTTATCAAACTTATGGCTGAAATCAGTTAGAAAAAAAGAGAATAATACAAAGAATCGATGAAACCAAGAGCTTGTTCATTGAAAAAAGAAGTAAGCAAGATAGAATAACCATTATATAAACTAAACTAAGAGGAAGAGATACAGTCGGGTCATGCCAACAAACATTGAGAAAATCCAAAAAACTCTTAAGTTTTGCTTTAAAAGCCTATACTCTATAAAATTTTAAAAAATATATATACATAAAAAATACATAGTTTTGTAGATCTTACTTACCAATGTTAAATCAAGATCATGGAAACTATTTAAAAATCTTATAACCATGAAGGAAATAAGAAGTAGCCATTAAACATCTCCCAACAAAAAAACTCATAGGACAAGATCGTTTTAATGTAGACTTCTACCAGTGTTTCAAAAAAGAGTTAATACCAACACTCTTTAAACTATTCCACAAAATAGAAACAGAAGAAACATTACCATTCTTTGAGACAACAGTCACCCTAATACCTATACCACACAAAGACTCAACAAACAAAGAGAGTTTCAGACCCATTTCCCTTGTGAACGTTGATGTGAAAACTCCCAATAAATTACTTGAAGCCAAATTTAAGTACTCTTCAAAAATATCATCCACTATGATCTAATACGCTTCATCCCAGGGATACAGGGATGGTTCAACACATTAAAATCCATCAATGCAATCCAGTATACAACAATCTATAAAAGGAATATTCTTGGTTGTCACTTTTGATGCAAGCAAAGCCATTAAAATACATACAACAAGGGCCATACCTAAAATCATATGTATAAGACACAGCAAGCCAACAGCCAACATCAAATTAAAAGGAGAAAAAGGTAAAGCAATTCCACTATAACTAGGAAAAAAACTAGGCTAGGCATTGTCTCCAAATCTATTCAATACAGTACTTGAAGTTTTAGCTAGAGCAATAAGACAACAAAGGCAGATAAAAGAGATACAAATTAGAAAGGAAGAGGTGAAAGTATCACTATTCCCAAATGAAACTCTATCAAAGAACTTCTTTAGCTGATAAACACCTTCATCAAAGTCACTGGAAACATAGTTAACTAAAGAAAAAAAGAAAAGAAAAAAAGAAAGAAAGAAAAAATCTGACTAGCTCTCCTTTATACAAACAATAAAATGACTAAGGAAAAAAACTAGAAAATTACACCTTTCAAAAGAGCTACAAATAATATAAAATATATTGGTACAACTGTAACCAAGTAAGTGAAAGCTATTCTGACAATGTACCAGTTAGTGATTTACTGCTGTGAACAGACACCATGACCAAGGCAATTCTTATACAGGACAACATTTAATTGGTGCTGATTTCAGGTTCCTAGGTTCAGTCCATTACTATCAAGGTAGGAACATGGCAACATCCAGGCAGGCAGGTACAAGAGGATCTGAGAGTTCTATATCTTTATTTGAAGCTTGCTAGCAGAATACTGACATGCAGGAAGCTAGCATGAGAGTCTTAAAGCCCACAGTCACAGTGACATACCTACTACAAATGGGCTCTACATTCTAATAGTGCCACTCCAAGGGCTAAGCATATGCAAACAATAACACATGAAAACTTCAAGTCTCTGAAAAAGAAATTGAAGAAAATCTCAGAAAATGGAAAGATATCCCAAGTGCATGGATCTGTAGGATTAACATAGGAAAAATTGTCATTTTATCAAAATCAATCTACTGATTCAATCCAATTCCCACCAAAATTACAAAACATCTTTTTCAGACTTGAAAGAACAATTACTGGCTGCATACAGAAATAACTAAAAATAAAAATAAAAAAACAGGATATCTAAAACAGTCCTGTACAAAAAAAGAAATTTTGGATGTATCACCATTCCTGACCTCAAGCTGTTCTCTAGAAGAATAGTAATAAAAACTGCATGGTATTAGCATAGAAACTGAGAGGTTTATTATTGGAATAAAATTGAAGACCCATAAACAAATCCACACAGCTACTGATACTTGATTTTAGATAAAGAAGCCAATACTCTACTAAATAAAACAGAAAGTATCTTCAACAAACGGTGTTGTTCTAACTGGATGTCTTCTTTTGTATCCCTCAATTAACATTGTAGTCTACCACTTTTGTATTGATTTATTGGAGCAAAATGGAGGACTTGTTTTCTTTTTTAGATGGTCTTCCTTTTCTCATTATGGTCTGAGTAACCTGAAAACACATCTTCTACCATACGAATGGCACATAGTCTTCGGCAAAATTACAGGATCAACTTTCTTGCTTCAAAAAAGAACCTGCTCAGCAAACACCTGGGATTCTGGGAATGCCTCTCCATGCAAGGGAGGCACTCTCAGCATGTTAAACTCCAGACAGTGATTTATGTTCACCCTGAAAAATCTCTTGCCACTCTCCTAAGTATATAAAGCACTTGTTTACCCCAAATAAAGTACACAAGGTTTTTAACTGAATATAGTCCATGATAACTATTTCACTGAATGTCTTCTAAGAGAGCTGGAACCCTAAAATCTCGGCAAAGGCATTCTCCACCAGCTGTCACTACTAGACAGAGATCTTACTGACCCACCTTTTCAAGACTCCACTTCATACGTTCCTGTTTGGTGTACTGCACACAGTAGGTACTCTGTGGGAGAAGGAGAAACTCAGAACAATAGTGTGCATGTAGAAGAATGAAAATAAATCCATATTTAATACCCTGCAAAAATGTTCAAGTCCAAGATCCTCAACAGCAAACCACATCCTCTACATCTAATAGAAGAGAAATTGGGGAATATCTTTAAACACATTGAAACAGGAAAGTACTTTCTGAACAGAAACCCAACAACTCAGGTACTAAGATACACAATTAACAAATAGTACCTCATGAAACTGAAAATCTTCTGTAAAGCAAAGGATACCATCAATAGGACAAATCAACTAGCTAAAGAATGGTAAACAAACTTCACCAATTCCACATCTGACAGAAGGCTAATATCCACATTATATAAAGAACTAAAAAACTTAGACACCAACAAACATAATAAGCCAATTAAAAATGGAATGTAGAACTGACCAGAGAATTCACGAAAGAGTAGAAGAATGTCCAAGAAGCATGTAAATGCTGGAACCTGCCTGAAGGAATCAAACATTACCAGAGTGGGGAGTGAGCATGATTATAGGAAATACAGAAAGAAGACATAGAGACAAGAGATAGATTTAGTAGGACTGTCAATGAATACTGCAGCAGCCCTGAGTTTATTTTACATAGACTTTTTATAGCCCAAAATTGACATGGGAAGCAATACCACAAGCTAGCAAGAACAACTGCTGACATATGCACAGAATATCTGTTTTTATCTATAGGCCACCATGTTCCTTCCATCAAGGACAATAGAATGCTCAGTCCCTTGCTTTGAGCCACAAGTGTATCTCCTCCTATCATCAGAATGTGAAGAACTATAAATGCTAACAGAGAAATACATTCCCTTTCAATTCCTTTATTTTTTGATCCTTACACTGATCAATATAACATTTAAAGTTAATAATTTCTATCAATAATAATGACAAAATTATGTTAGTCATCTCTCTTGTTTTGATAAAATAATACACCTTTTCTTCATGACCAGATATGGTCAATGCTAAAAAGTCTATAGTTAGATTGTGTTTTCACATTTACAAAAACTAAACAAATAGAAACTAAATCTTTATAAGTATGTTAGTTACTTTTCTGTTACTATGATAAAATAACAGAAGGAAAAGCAACGTAAAGAATAGAAAAATTCCAGAAGACTGGTATTCACAATGGCAGGAAAAACAGGGCAGACCAACAGAACCATGCAGCTGGTCATTTTCCTTTCATTTGTACACAGCAGAGAAAATGAACAGAAAAATGGGAGGTCCTGTAAAACTTCAAAATCTTACCTGGGATTTTCTTCATATTTCCTCCCGTAAGTCTTCACCTCTTAAAGGATGCAAAACTTCCCAAATAACAGAAATGGCTGAGGAACTAACCATTCATGTACGTAAGCCTATAAGATCATGTCTTATTCAAACCACTGCAGTAGAACAAATTAAAATTGAAAGTAACATTTTATATTTGACATTCTAAAAGGACATTGTTAAGGTTGAAGTATATCTAAGTAAAACTCAGCATAGTATGTTCATTGAAAGAGAAAGACTATAGGAAGAATTAATTAGAAAGGATTATATGTTCATTATACTCAAGGCAGCTCAAAAATTTGGGACTGCTTTATTCTCGTAATATAGAGTAGGTTGTATACCACATGCAGATGCTTTTTTGATTGATGTTGGAAACAGACTGATTCTTAATACATCTGATAGGAGATTTTTTATTTTAATCCACTGTGTTTCGTAGAGGGAGAAGGACAGGAGGACTGTGTGAAGAACAAGTGTCATTTCCACATACCTTCTATTAGAATGCCTAGCCTTTTGGAGGCAGAAGAAACCTGCATAGAAGAAGTGATGTATTCTATTGCAGCATGAAATGAAATAGAACCAAGAAACCACATTACCAAAGAAGGGATCTTTGTTTTCTCTACCCTTCCCTCGTGTCCTGTGAAAAATCTGCAGCCTCTTAAATGTTATTCATCCACAGAAATAACAATGGTGCTTGTATATCAAAGATCAGATGTCTTTGATACTATTTAATGTTTTTCTAAAATCTAGTAACATTGTTTAATGTTGATTAAAGGAACAGTTTAACACTAGCATCTAGCTTAAAATATCGGGCATTTAGCTTAAACTAAAAAAAGCAGTAATGTTTCTTAGACCATCAAATTTAAGATAAACTTTCACTGTTCTTTCACTAAAAATTAGAAGTTTTGGATGGGGGATGAGGCTGTTTTGTCATTCAGATGTGCAACTTAATGTTCCTGAAAGGATATTTGGTGATCTGAACTTAAGACTGAACACACCAAAGGAGATCACCAGGATTCTTATACAGAGTTTACAGCCTCTATTAAAATGAAACTGTAAATTCACATGATAATCTGTCCCTGGACTTTCATTCCTTGGAATCAGTATTATGTTTTGTCCTTTGAAAGAACGATTTAGTTCAGAATTGCAAGTAATAACTAAAAGCAACTTATTTTTCTCACAATAATGGACCTATTAGACTACACTACCATTCAATATGACCCATGTAGCTGACATTAAATTGTTTTCCAGTTTTATGTGTTTCAAGCCATGTGGCAAGGAACACCAAATAAATTGTGATGGTTCAATGGAAAGCATTAGACTAATAAAATGGCAAAGAGAGTAAAATTATGGTGTTATCTCATTTCTAATTTTCTTTTATTACTGGTAATACTCATGCTTCTGGACTATCAATTACTGATAGGAAGAAAGACAACATGTGCCTTGGAAAAGGAAACACAGCCATGCTTGAGTGTATCATTCTGTCTCCAAGGGCTCAAGAAATTACTCAGGCTGTAAATTTGTGGTTTCATCTCACCATCTGCTATTCAAATGTTTCCTATTAACTGTAGCTACTAGTTGTTTAACCTTTCTAAATCCTTAAAACATTTTATTGACAGTCAAAAAGAAAATGAAAAAGGCAACAGGAA
This sequence comes from Rhynchomys soricoides, assembly GCA_019843965.1. Taxonomy (NCBI): domain Eukaryota; kingdom Metazoa; phylum Chordata; class Mammalia; order Rodentia; family Muridae; genus Rhynchomys; species Rhynchomys soricoides. The sequence continues at coordinate 6,107,741 of JADRCH010000226.1, read as the reverse complement.
TGACCTGAAAAACAATCCACATGGAACTTTATACCCTTAAATTGCCCAGGTAATGGATCTACCATCAATTACCCAAGTGGACAGCATGAGCTGATACTCTGTCTTATTCTTAATCTAGGTATATTGCAAAAAAGCAGTGAAATAGCATTCTTGCAATTTTATTACTATCAAATTATAGAATTTAATAGCAGAGCAAACATTGTCTTACATCCACCTCTTACGGAAGAAGAGACAATGTGGAAGATCTAAAGCTTAACCAAAATGACATCAGGAGTGGAAAATGAATGCTTAGTGTGAGCCTGTGTGTTAGACTCAAAATTATAGCTCAACAAAATGACTTGCCTGTCATAAACATAGTTACTAAACATATTTCAATCCCAAATGCGTATTTATTCCTCCATAAGAGCATAAACTTAATGTAAATATGTTCTATGTTCTATGCATTAGCTGAGGAGAAATTGCTATTGTGTTACAAATCAAAAACCTCACATAGTATCCTTGTTTCACTCAGCTCTGGAAAATGCAAAGGATATCAGAGTTGTCTGAATAAAAGATTCTTTTTCTTTAACACCACTACAAAGGAGCAAGGTTTATAGATATTGAAAAATAAAAGAACCTTCAGAGACTAAAAAGGGAACCCAAATTATTTATCATCAGTATATGGAGAAGATAACCAAGCTAAACATGGTTACATTATTCTTGTGGTACATTATACATGTAAAGAACTGGTAACTATTACATACATTTAAAACAGACAGGAATCCTCCAGTCCTGCTTGACAGATATTCACTCAATAGAACTTAGCAAATAGAATGATACATTGAAAACCATGACTTTTACTTGTTAACAAATTGTCATTCAGAGGAATAAATTTCACAACTGGGCAAGCAGAGATATGCTGAAACAGAGTAGTAATTCAGATACAGTGTTAAAGTAGTGAAATTATTTGCAATAAAAGCTTAATTTATTTCAACTTCATTTATTTATTCAAACTATTTAATAGAATCAGAACAAATTAGTACAAATTATGGCCACACATAATCATTAGCTTGCTCATTATCTCCTGTGTTTCCTAACTTACTTATCGTCCATTCACAAGAGAAATGCTTCTCTAATACAGAAGTATCAGTCCTTGCTACTTAAAATTATTAGAAGTCTCTGTATGTAAAATAAAATCACAATCTCTTAATATTAATTTAAAACCACGTTAAGATCTGAGTCCCACATACTCTGAAAAGCACCTTCTAGTAGGAATTCATATAGAACTCCTAAATGAAAGAATTGATTGCATTTTTCCATATTCAATTTTAAACTGCAAAGGGCAGCTAATGGGTTAGGCCTCCACAACCCTCTCCAGTCATTTTATGGCAGCTTCTGATTTATTCTCAAAACAATTATTTCTACTTAAGGAATAACTCAATTGTTTCTACAGTTCTGCATAAATTACCTTCATCCTCTTTGACTAAGCCTCCAATCTATGTTTTGACTAGTATCAGATATTGTGACTTTTTCCCTCATGAACTGAACTTACCAGAATATAGAATACCCATGTAAAATATCTATGAGTCTGACTGACTAGAGGTTGCTGTGAATCTGATGGGTTCCATTTTGCAAATCCAGAGGCAAATTGTTTTGGGTGATAAATAATAGAAATACAGAAAGATGATGGACTTACTTTATATGTATTTATATTTCACATAAGTATATCTAAGTGCTCCATGTAAGGCTCAGAAGAGAGCATTGCCAGAATCCCTGGAAATGACATTATGTGTAGTTCTAAGCCACCTTACAACTTGAAGATGCTGAGAGTTGAGCCTAGGTCATCTGTAAGATCTTTTGGGATATAGTTAGTATTCTTAATTAGCATTCATTGCCTATTATGTTACATTGTTACATCTGCTAAGTATCATGTGAATTATTTGGGGGTATTTTAAATTAATAGACTACTATCTTCTAGCAGTATCAAAGCTAAGGTTGTCCTTACATAGCATCTGAAAACTTCAGAAGTAAAATTCCCACTTTGATATATCCTATATGCTTAATGTGACCTAAAAACACTCAATAATGTAGAATCTGTACAGAGTTTGAAATAATCACCCATGCTGGCTGCTATTGCGAGGATGTCTCAAGAGAAGGAAAGCAAGAGTAAAGAACTTTCTAGAAATATGCATTAACACTTACATTTAGAATAAATAAAGAATGTAGTAGAAATAAATTCAAATCACATTCACAATTTGATAATAGACTAAAGAAAAACAAATCATGCTACACAGAATAACCATCATAGAATAGAATGATTTTTTTTTGTATGCATTACCCAGTAATTCCAACTATTTAAGAGAAAGGCTACCAGTACTGAGTAGGTTCAGTGTCATTATGAACAACTTAAAAAGGCTTGATATCAAGATGAAATGTGAGAGAAAGTCTGAGATTATTGCTTAGTGGTAAATTGCTAATCAACGAGCTAAAGGCCATAGGAGCAATTCCCCGTATAATGAAAAGTGACATTTTTCTGTTTTCGAGTTTTTCCTAAGGGCAGACCCTCAAATGAATGCAAATTGATAAACTTCATATTATTAAATCAAGCAAAATAATTTTAATTGAATACAATAGGTTTAGACAGAAATAAACATCTAATAAAGTAGAAGATACAGAGTTATATTCTCAAATTCTACAATTTTTTTCATCACGCTTTGAACAAATTGTATTATTAGGGTACAGTATTCACTCAAAGAAAAAAGTACTGAATACCAATTTTATCTGTTTTGCTACAACAGGAGACTCATAATTTCTTGTTTGAATCCAGAAAAGATATAAGTTAGTAAATAAATACAGTATATTTCAGGAGAATAGAAGGAAATCTGGATCCTTTCTCTGTAGATTTTACTGCTTAACTCTTCGTGTGTGTGTGTGTGTGTGTGTGGGTGTGTGTGGGTGTGTGTGTGTGTGTACATGTGCGTTTTGTGCTAATGAGAAGAGTAACAACTGAATGCAAAAGATGGTCTTAGGACTTTAGAGCTTAGGTACAGAGGGCCATAAGCTGCCTGACATGGATACTTGGAGAATATCACAAGATTTCTTCAAAAGCAATTCACATTTTTTCCCCTGTGCAACTCTAGCTATCATGGAGTTTCCTGTGCAGACCAGGCTAGTCTTGAACTATTAGATATCTACTTACCTTTTCCTGTCTATGGTGAGATTGTAGATATGTACCACAACACGCTTCTCCCATTTGCATTTTAAACCATTGATCGATTTTGCTAGCACCCATGGGATCAAGAATCTATTTGGTCCTCCTTTCACAAGTTGTCCGCTACTGTTTTGCTTGCTTGAGTCTATTTTCTTAACATTAAAACAAAGCTATTTATTTTCTGGGCATTAATTTTCTTATACAATTAGATGACATTAAAGTCCTACAGTGGTGAGAGGGAACATACAGAGCCCAACTCCAGCAGAAAGACAGGGCATCAAGTCAGGGATGAGGTTGCCATTCCACAGTCAAAACTCTGAGCCATAATTGTCCCTGTCTGAAAGAACTGCAGGGATGGAAATGGAGATGAGACTGAGGAAAGAAGATTCAGTGACAGGCCCAAAGTAGGATCTAGCTCAAGGGGACCCAAGGTCTTGCTCTATTAGTGAGGCTATGGAGTACTCACAAAAAGGGACCTATCGTGACTGCCCTCCAAAAGACCCCAACAAGCAGCTGAAAGAGTCAGTTGCAGATAGTTGCACCCAATCAATGGACAGAAGCTGCTCAAAACTGTGGTTTGAATTATGGAAAGGCTGGAAGAAGCTGAGGAGGAGGAAAACTCTGTAGGAGGACTAGCAAGTCTCATTAACCTGGGCCCCTGAGATCTCTCAAACACTGGACCACCACCCAGGCAGCATACAACAACTGATATGAAGTCCCCAACACATATACAGCAGAGGACTGCCTGGACTGGGTATAGTCAGAGAAGATTCACCTTATCCTGAAGAAAATGGAGGCCCCAGGGAGTTTAGAGTTCTGGTGTAGGGGGGATGGGTAGTGTGGACATCCTTAGGGAGACGGGGGTTGGGGAGAATGTATTGGATGTGGAACAGTTGGAGAATGGACAGGAAGGGGAATAAAATCTGAAGTGTAAAAAATAAATACATATAAGATAAAAAAAAAATCATAGAAGCAAGGGTTATGAGGACCGGTTAGGGAGTTTGTGGATGGGAAACTGGGAAAGGGGATAACATTTGAAATGTAAATAAATGAAATATCCAAAAAAATGATTAAGAAAAAGAAAATAAAAATGTATTTCATAATTGTTGGGAAGATTCATAGTAAGATTCAGAAACTAATCTGATGATTCTAGACTATTCAAGAGGCACACCTATGAGTACAAAAAAGCCATATTCTAAAATTTATATCTATTGAATATAAAAATTACATAAACATATTTTGTTATGTCAAAAACAATACATTCAGGAAATAAATGGTTTTTAATTGAAGGACTATATATATATATGCTCCCATATTTGAAGTGTTATACTAAATTTTTTGATAAGTCTTTAAATTGCTCTTTGTTTTAGTTTGTTTTCACAGTAAAATATTTTTAAGAATGAAATTTTATTCCTGCCACACAAATTGTCAAAAGGAAATTTAAATTCTAAAACAAATAGAGTCCAATGGATTGCATCCTGGGTATTCTGTACTTTTTTGGCTTACATCCACTTATTAGTGATGCATGTCCTTCGGGGTCTGAGTTACCTCATTCTGGATATATTCTAGTTCAATCCATTTGTGTGCAAAAGGCATTATGTCCTCATACTTAATAGCTGAGTAGTGTTTGATTGTGTAAATGAACCATATTTTCTGTTTCAATTCTTCCATTTTGGGACATCTGGATTGTTTCCACCTTCTGGCTATCACAAATAAGGGCATTGTGAATATGGTAAAACACATGCTCCTGTGTTATAGTGGTGCATCTTTTGGGTGTATGCCCAAGAGTGGATTAGTTGGGGGTCTGCAGGTAGACCTATTGCCAATTTTCTGAGGAAACTTCAGGTTTATTTCTAGAGTAGAACTACATGTTTGCAATTCCACCAGCATTGGAGAAGTGTTCCTCTTTCTCCACATCCTAGCCAACATGTGTTGTCCCCTGAGTTTTTGATCTTAGCTGTTCTGATTTGTGTAAGGCGGAATCTCAGTGCAATTTGATTTGCCTTCCCTGATCACTAAGGACTATGAACATTTCTTTAGGTTCTTCTCAGCCATTCAATATTCCTCTATTGTAATTTCTCTATTTAGTTTTATACTCCATTTTTTGATTGTGTTGCTTGCTTTTCGGTAGTTAGCTTCTTGAATATATATATATATATATATATATATATATTATTAGAACTCTATTGGATGTGGGGTTAGTGAAGATTTTTTTCCCCAATCTGCTGGTTACTGATTTGTCTTATTAACCATGTCTTTGCTTACAGAATCTTTCCAGTTTTTTAAAGTCTCATTTATCAATTCTTGATCTTAGAGCCTGTGCCATGGAGTCCTGTTTAGAAAATTTCTCTTCATGTCAATGAGTTCAAGGCTCTTTCCATCTTTCTCTTCTATTAGATTCAGTGTATCTGGTTTTATCCACTTCAACTTGAGGATAAAATCCACAGAACTCAAGAAGTTTAACAAGCTGAAAGGCACAAGTAAGGATGGCTCAATTCTACTTGGGAGAAATAAGAAAGCAATCACTGGGGTGGGTGGAAGAGAAGGATGGAGAGACCTAGGTGGAAGAGAGGTCAGAAAGGAGCAAAGGGAAACATGGTCAGGTATTGGAGGAATAGAACTGAACCCCTGAGGGCCAACAGAAAAACTTGAAACAGGCAACTTCGGAAGGTAGGAGGTGGGGGGGGGGGGATGTTCTATGGTGTACCAGAGACCAGGGAGGTAAGAGAATCTCAGGACTCAAACAGAGGGACCTTAGATGAAATACCCTACATTGGGAAGAGGAAACTCATGGATTCCACCTCCAGTAAAAAGACAGGTCATGACACCCAGCATAACTGGGACCCTGGGATCCCACGGTATGCATAAAACCCTGCCAATCCAGAGGTAGGGTTTCCTTTGGGCTTGAAACTGTGCCTGGCTCCTTACCCATTCCTTCAACACACAGATAAAACTTAACTCCCAAGAGTTTTAACACAATAGGAACTCAGAAGCTTGGACACACCAGGATTTCAGGATCCTAGAGGCAACTTGACTCCCAGTAACATGGACACATCCAGGATCTCAGGATCACAGGATCACAGAGTCACAGCATCACAGAGACAGCTGGACTCTGAGGAGTTCTGACACAACTAGGATCATAGTAGGGACAGTATCTAGTCGGAGAAAGTAAGCAAAGGGCTTTAACACTAGAGATGTCCAAATTTCTAAAGGCAAGCACAAGAACATAAGAAAGAGAAACCAATGCTACTTGACAACATCAGAATGCAGTTCTCCTATGATACCAAGCCCGGGATGCCCTAACACACCTGAAAAGCAATATTCAGATCTCAAATACTATTTCTTAAATATGATGGAGGACTTTAAGGAGGACATAAATACCCCATTAAAGAAATAAAGGAGAAGACAGATAAAGTCCTTAAAGAGGAAACAAATCTCTTAAAGAAATACAGGAAAACACAAAGAGGTAAAGGAATAAAAGAGAACCACCCAGGATCTAAAAATGGAAATAGAAACATTTAAGAAAATACAAAGGGAGACAACCTGAAGGTGGAACATCTAGGAAAGAGATCAGGAGTAACAAATTCAAGCATTTCCAACAGAATACAAGATATAGAAGAGAGAATCTCAGACGTAGAAGATACCATAGAAAACATTGGCACACCAGTCAAAGAAAATGCAAAGCTTCTAGCCTAAAACATCAAGGAAATCCAGGACATAATGAGAAGACCAACCCTAAGGTTAATACATATAGAAGAGAGTGAAGATTCTCAACTCAAAAGAATAGCAAAAATCTTCAACAAAATTATTAAAGAAAACTTCCTTATTCTAAAGAAAGAGATGCCAGTTAACTTATAAGAAGCCTACAGAACACAAAACAGATGGGACCAGAGAAGAAATTCATCCCATCACATAATTATTAAAATAGTAAATGTATAAAACAAAGAAAGATTATTGAAAGCAGTAAGGGAAAAAGGTGAAGTAACATATAAAGGGAAACCCAACAGAATTATACCATACTTCTCAACAGAGATTCTAAAAGCCAGAAAGAAATTCTAGGTCAGATGTCTTACGGACCCTAAAAAAGTAAAAATGCCAGTTCAGGCCACTATATCCAGCTAAAATCTCAATAAACATAGAGGTAGAACCTAACATATCCCATGATAAAGCGAAATTTAAACAATATTTTCCCACCACTCCAGCCCTACTGGGGATAACAGAAGGAAAACTCCAATACAAGGAGGGCAACTACACCCAAGAAAAAGAAAGAAAATTATGTCACAACAAACACAATAAAAGAAAACCACATAAGCATAATTCCAGATCTAACAAAAAAATGACAGGAAGCAACAATTATTGGTTCTTAATATCTCTAAACATCGATGGACTCAATTGCCCAAAGAAAGACTAACAGGCTGGATAGAAAACAGGCAGAACATAGCATATTGCTGCATACAAGAAACACACGTGAATAACAAAGACAGACAGTGCCTCAAAGTAAAAGAATGGGGAAAAAATTCCAGGCAAATGGTCTTAAGAAACAAGCTGGAGTAGCAATTCTAGTATCCAATAAAATTGTCTTTCAACCAAAAGTTATCAAAAAAGATGGGGAAGGACACTGCATACTCATCAAAGGAAAAAAACCACCAAAAGGAACTCTCAATTCTGAACATCTATGTCCCAAATTCAAGTGCAGCAACATTTGTAAAATAAACATTACTGAAGCTCAAACACACATTGAATCTCACATAATAATAGTAGAAGACTTTAACCCTACTCTCACCAATGGACAGATACTGGAAACAGAAAGTTAAACAAAGACACAGTGAAATTACTGTTATGAAGCAAATGAACTTAACAGATATCTACAGAACATTTCATCCTAAAACAAAAGAATATACTTTCTTCCCAGAAACTTACAGTACCTTCTCCAAAATTGGCATTTAATAATAAACAAAACAATCCTCAAGACATAAAAGAAGAGTGAAATAATCCAATGCATCCTATCAGATTACCATGGACTAAGAAGGGTCTTCAACAACAACAAACCAACAGGAAGCCCACATATACATGGAAGCTGAACAACTATAGACTCAATGATAACTTGGTCAGGAAAGAAATAAAAAAGAAAAAAAAGAAAAAAATTAAAGATTTTTCAGAATTTAATGAAAATAAAGGCATAACTTATCCAATCTTATGGGACACAGCAAAAGCAAAGCTAAAAGAAAAACTCACAGCTCTGAGTGCTTTCATAAAGAAATTGGGGAAAGTGTAATACTAGCAGCTTAACAGCACATCTGTAAACAATAGAACAAAAAGAAGCAAATACAACCAAGAGAAATAGATGACAGGAAATAATTAAACTGAGTATTGAAATCAACCAAGTTAAAACAAAGAGAACTATACAAAGAATCAACAAAATCAAGAGCAGGTTCTTTGAGAAAATCAACAAGATATATAAACCATTAGCAAAATCAGAAGGCACAGAGACAGTATCCAAATTAGAAAAATCAGAAATGAAAATGGAGATATAAAAATAGAAACCAAGGAAATTAAAAAAAGTATCAGATACTACTACAAAAGTCTATACTCAACAAAACTAAAAAATCTAGATGAAATGAATGATTTTCTAGACAGATAGCAAGTTCCAAAGTTAAATCAAGATCAGATAAACCATTTAAATAGTCCCATAAATCCCAAGGAAAGAGAAGCAGTCATTAAAAGTCTCCCAACCAAAAAAAAAATGCCAAAGGACAGGTGGTTTTAGTGAAGAATCCTTTAAGACCTTCAATGTAGACCTAATACCAATTCATAAAATAGAAATAGAAGGAACACTACCCAATACATTTATGAAGCCACAGTTATGATGATATCTAAACCACATGAAGATCCAGAAAAGAAAGTGAACTGTAGACCAAGTTTTCTCATAAATATTGATGCAAATTACTAAATAAAATTCTTGCAAACCAAATCCAAGAAAAAATCCAAACAATGAATTATCACTGTCAAGTAGGATTCATCCAATAGATGCAGGGATTGTTCCATATATGGAAAACCAACAACATAATTCACACTATAAACAAACTCAAAGAAAAAACCACATGATCATTACATTAGATTTTGAAAAAGCTTATGACAAAATACAAGACCTTTCCATGCTAAAATTATTTGTGAGATCAGGAAATCAATGTCCACAGGTAAATATAATACAAGCAACATACAGCAAACTACTAGCAACCATCAAACTAAATGGAGAGAAACTTGAAGCAATCCCACTAAAATCAGGCTCAAGACAAGGCTCCACACTCTCCCACTATCTATTTAATATAGTAGTTAAAGTTCTAGCCAGAGCAATTAGGCAACAAAAGGAAATCAAATGGCCAAAAATTGGGAAGGAGGAAGTCAATATATCACTATTTGTGGATACGATAGTATAATTAAGTGACCCCTCCCCCCCTAAGAATCCATGAAAGTAATTGTGCAGCTGGTAAACAACTTCAGCAAAGTGATTGGTTACAAAATTAATTCAAGCAAACCAGTGTCATGCCTTGACTCAAAGGATAAGTGGGCTGAGAACAAAATTAGAGAAATGACACCCTATACAGTAGTCACATAATAACAAATATCTTGGTGTGAAGCTTACTGAGCAAGTGAAAAATCTATATGACAAGAACTTCCTGACTCTGAAGAAAGAAATCAAAGAAGAACTGAGAAGATGGAAAGATTCCCTGTGCTCATGGATCAGCAGGATTAACATAGTAAAAATGGTCATTTTACCAAAAGAAAACTACAGATTCAGATGCAATCCATCTGTAGAGACAGAAAGAGCAATTCTCAAATATTCCTGGAAAAACAAAACAAAACAAAAAACAAGATATCAAAAATTATTGTCAACAGTAAAAGATCAGGGAAATAGTGATAAAAACTGTATGAGATTGGTAAAGACACAGACAGGTAGATAAATGCAATAGAATTGAAAACTCAGAAATGAACCCATACACCTTTGGTCACTTGATCTTTGACAAAAGTGCCAAAAACCATCCAGTGGAAAAATGACAGTATTTTAAACAAATAGTGGTTTTCAACTGTAGGTCAGCATATAGAAAAATACAAATTGACACATTCTTTTCTCCTTGTACAAAGCTCAAATACAAGTAGATCAAAGACTGCCATAGACAACCAGAAAAGGTGAAGCTAAATAGAAGGGCTAGTGTAAAAGAACATCAAACGTATTGGAAGAGGGGAAAATTTCCTGAACAGAACACTAATGACTAATGTGGTAAAATCAAACATTGACAAATAGTACTCCATAAAATTTACAAGCTTTTGTAAGGTGAAGGGCATTGCCAATAGGACAAAATGGTAATCCACAGATTGGGAAAATATCTTTCCCAACCCTACATCTGATAGAGGCCTAACACTCAAAATATGCAAAGAACTCAAGAAATTAGACTCTAAAGAAACAAATAACCCAATTTAAAAGTGGGGTATATCAATGGGAGAAGAATCCCTTGGTCCTGGAAAAGCTCGATTACACAGTGTAGGGGAATACTAGGGTGGTGAGGTGGGAGTGGTTAGGTGAGGGGGGAAACATCCTCATAGAAGCAGAGGGAGTGGGGATCGGATAGGGAGGTTCTAGAGGGGAAACCAGGAAAGGGGATAACATTTGAAATGCACATATATAAAATATCCAATAAAACATGTGGTATAGTGCTAAACAAATAATTTTCAACTGAGAAATATCAAATGACTGAGAAACACTTAAAGAAATGTTCAACATCCTTAGTCATCAGAGACATGCAGAACAAAACAGTCCTGATGTTACATCTTACACCAGTCAGAAAGGATAAGATCAAATACTCAGATGACAATAGATGCTGGCAAATTTGTAGAGAAAAAGAAATACTCCTCTATTGCTGGTGGGATTGCAAACTAGTGCAACCACTCTGGAAATCTCTCTGGCAGTACCTTAGAGAACTGGAATATTTTTTTTAACTGAGGATCCAGATATACCATTCTTGGGCATATACCCAAAAGATGCTCTAACATATAACAAGAACACATGCTCCAGTATGTTCATAGCAGCCTTATTTATAATAGTCAGAATCTGGAAATAACCCAGGTGACCCTCAACAGAGGAATGGATACAGAAAATTTGGTACATTTACATAATGGAGTACTCAGCTATCAAAATCGATGACTTCATGAAATTCTTAGGCAAATGGATGGAACTAGAAAATATCCTGAGTGAGGTAACCCAATCACAAAAGAACACACATTGTATGCACTCACTGGAAACTGGATATTAGCCCAAAGAAGTTTGGAGTACCCATGATGCAACTTACAGACCATATGAACCCCAAGAAGAAAGAAGATGACACCTAAGTGTGGATACAACAGTCCTACTCAGTAGGGGGAAGAAAATAATTTTGGGAGGTAGAGGGTGAGAGGGATCTAGGGGGGAGATAGTAGGAGGGAGGGAAAACAGGGGCCAATTTAGATGTGGGAGGAGATGGAGTACAGAGGGTCAGGAATTTGAAAGTAGGAGTGGAGGAGGGAGATCTGGGGGTAGTCACTAGAATGTTCCAGATGCCAGGGTCCCAAGGAGATTCATAGGATCCAACTAAGAAGCCATTAGCCAAAATACCCAACAAGGTGGAAATAGAACCTGTAGAGACTCTATCTAGTGGATAGGCAAGGCCATTGGTTGACAGATCCACCTCAATAATATTAATCCAGAATTCTTCCTGTCAAAGGGAAATTCAGGGACAAAGAGTAGAGCAGAGATGGAAGGAAAGGCCATCCAGAGATGGCTGTCCTACCTAGCACACCATCGGAGCTACAGACACCAAACCCAGACACTATTGCTGATACCATGAACTGCTGGCTGACAGGAGCCTGGCATAGTGTCCCTTGAGATGTTCTGCCAGCGTCTGACCAATACAGACGTGGATGTATGAAGGCAAATATCTGACTGAGCATGGGGACCCCAATGGAGAAGTTAGGGCAAGAACTGTAAGAGGTGAATAGCTTGCCAACTTTTAGGAAGAACAACAGTATCAACAACCCAGACTCTCCAAAAGCTACCAGCGACTACATCACCAACCAAAGAGTACACATGGAGGAAACCCATGACTCCATCTGGATATGTAGCAGAGAATTGCCTTATCTGGCATCACAGAGAGGGGATCCCATTGGTCCTGTGGATGTCGATGAACCAGGGTAGGAGAATGCTAGGCTACAGAGGCAGGAGTGCTTGGGCAGGTGAAGGAGCACCCTCATAGAGGCAGAGAGAATGCTTAGGGGATGGGGACATATGGAGGGAATACTGGGAAGATAACATTGAAATGTAATATATAACATTTGAAATGTAAATAAATAAAATAACCAATTAAAAATAAAGGAAAAAAGGAAAAAATAAAACAAGAAAGAAAGACAGGATATCAAGTGGAGGGATGGTGTTGCCTCCCACCATTCTGAACCAGAATTGTTCCTGTTGAAAAGTACTGCAGAACCGAAAATGGAGAAGGGCCTGAGGAAAAAGGAGGTGGAGTGGCCTATAGGTGGGTGATCAGATTATTTAGCAGCAGGCAGATGTGACTGAGCCAGTAAAGTCTAGGGCAGGTAGGAGGTAAGGATATAAAAGTATTAATAAGGACACGCATTTCCAGGCATGGAATAGCAGCCCCCAGCAATTGTACCAAGAAGGCAAATAGAAAATGAACAAGCTTATGCTGGATAGCTAAAAGTTACACATCAACAAGTGTCTGACTGCGCTATACTGCTGGACATTTGCTTGGCTAAAGTGTGAACATTTTTGTCCACTGACATTTCTGTAATGGTATAAGATGTATGTAAATTATTTTTGATGCTATAGGAATCACAGTTGAGAGATGATGGATTATTAAAGAGGCACTGACATTTTAATGTCTGTGAGTATGATTGAAACTCATAATGTATTTCTCTCCTCTATTATATGATATGTACATGATATCTTAGGGATAAACAAAAAAGGAAAGGTTATGATTTAATGATAATATACTTCTTTATCAAGTTGAAAATAATCCAATTGTACTTTCTTGTTGTTGTTAACTTGAAAAAAACTAGTGTTACCTAGAAAGAGTGATTCTTAGTGGAAGAATGGTTTTATTAGATTTATGTAAAAACAAGTCTATTTGGACTTTATTTCTTTTATTTTTTCTGATTTTTTTTTTAATAAATTGATGTTAGAAGATCCAGCTCACTCTGATCACTGCTATGTTTTCAACCAGTTGGTCTTGTTTGATATAACAAGTTGTATACGTCTTCAAAGAAATGATAGTAAGAAATGTTTCTTCTTCATCTCTGCTTCAGCACTTGTTTCCAGGTCTGGCCTTGACATTCGGCCTTCACTTTCTTTGATGATGGATTATAAACTTAAGATGAAGTAAATTCCTTCTTCTTCAAGTTGCCTTTGTTTGTTTTTTTATAAAAGCAATAGAGAAGCCCAAAATACTTCTCATTTACCATATTTTCAAATTATGTGCCATTAACAATGATAATAATTAATGTCAACACCTTGAAAGTCCATAGAACCAATTAGTAGACAAGCGTTTGGGCACACGTGTGATAGAATATCTAGGTTAGGTTACTTTTGAAACATCGTCTAAATTAGGATAATTAAGGTTGGACGATTGTCTTTAACTGCGATCAGTACTATCCTGTGTGCTGGGGGTTTGGGAATTAACAAAAAGTACAATGGGTTCTACACAATCACTAATGTCTGCTTATTGGTGGGATATGGTGTGGTCCTACCTTTTTTGTCTTTATGGGAGGCCAGAAGCCCTTTAAATGATCATAGTGATAGAAGATTCCACTTAAGATTCTGCCAAGAAGGAATATAAACCATTATGAGGTTCTTTGAAACTTGCTTAATAGGAAAGGGGACAGTTATTGAGCCTGGCCTTTCATTATTTAAGATTTAAAAGCTCTCAAAATGTTCTGTATAATCCATTGTCACCTCTTTCATAAATTATTTAATTTGTATACATAATAAAGTTTTACAATATCTACTTAGCAAGATTTTGTGTGAATGTGTCTGTGTGTGTGTGTGTACATGAGTGTATGTATGTGTAGTATGTGTGTGGTGGTGTATGTAGTATAATATATGTATGTGTTTGTTTGTGGTCTGTGTTATGTGGTCTAGTATGTGTGTATGGTTTGAAGTGTGTGTTTTTGTGTGTCTATG
>JADRCH010000226.1:6053134-6093314 GCA_019843965.1 Rhynchomys soricoides | reverse complement strand
GTTGTGTTTCTATGCCTGGTGTGTGTATGTATATGTGTGTGTGTGCTGTTTTGTCATTTTTCTCTGTGATTAGTATACAAAATCTCCTGACTCCTTTTTTGTTTTTAATTATGAGATGCCCTGAATATAGTACTAATTTTCAGGAATAACCTCCACAGTGCCTAAAGCATCTGTATATCACATAATATTATGTCAAAATAGATATTTTTCATAAATCTGATTTTTTTTAAATCTTAAAAATCTTTCATATACTCTGATTCTTCTTCATAACAGAGATCTGGTTTTACAAATTTCTTGCATCTGCAATTTAGAATGCAATTTGATTTGTTTTGTGTTCATTAAAAACTTCCTTAGAAAAACAAATAGAACTAGGAATGATTAAAAACTATTTAGCAAAAACATTTTTGAGAATAATTTATATTGAACACTAGTACTGCACCAGCACTGCATAAATATTCTGTTGATGCAACAATAAACAAAGGTGACTTAAGTTTTGCAGTAGTGGGATCTATTTTCTAAGGTTAACAGTTTAGTTTTATACAACAAATATAGCATCTAAAATATATCCTGTTTGGCTAATGTAATTCTGTGGAAATTCTGGAAAAAAAATACTCCTGAGGTCACAGTTTGGGGCACAAAAAGATAAAACAATACAAAACAAAACCATGATTACTAAAACATGTTGAAATTGCAGAAATGAGTTCAAGTAAATTCTGTAAAATTTCTCATGCTGTGATTGGAGATCAGTTGCTTGAATCAAAATTTCTATCCTTTATGTATAGAAACAGCATTATGAATGAGATTTCCATGAGAAGAAGAGAGAGGGAAGAAAGGTTTCAGTGTGTATATGTGTTCAACAGAAAAGTGATACAAATAACTATTGGCTGTATCTGAAAACATACAAGAGTACAGCATCTTTGATAATGTGATTACAACTAAATTTAGAGCTTTTCGTTCTGGATCGCTTTACATGTATTTCCTTATACCATTTCCCTAAACTGGTTCCAAGAACGAAATGTCTGAATTGGCTAAGGCCTCTATCACAGACGATGATGAAATTCCAACACACAGATTTTACTTTTCCTGGGAGAACTGAACTTGCCATCATCTTAAAATCACTTGTAATACATACTAAGAAAAAAACTAAAGGACTCCTCTATGCATGGACTATGTGAGAAAAAAATAAATGAAGTCAATCATTTTATACCACAGCTTTACCACCTGTAAAACTATAAATAAATCCATATTATTTATCAGTTTGTATCACAGGAACTAAGACAACTCAATGTCTAAGACAACTTGCTATTTTGGTAGAGAATACAGATTTGATTCCAGAACCCACATATTAACTCACATTAATCCAAAAATAGTTTTGGGATGTAATAATCTACAATAAAGTAGAAAACAGGGTGGTAGGTAAGAAAATTGCAAAGAGCAATTACTGTTAAACTCTTTCCTGCTAGTGATCCAAGTTATTTTGATTATCCTTACTTTCTTTATGTTTTGAATACATTTTTAACTCAATAACAGAAACAATCTTTTGCCATTTAGAAATTACTATACACATTAGAAATACAAAATTATATATCCTTATGATAAATCTGAAGTAAACATTTTTTGAGAATGTGCTTTTAAAGGGGGGGATCATTATTGCACAATTTAAACCATTGATTCACCAATGTTTTACATGCTTATTTGCTTGTTTTTGAGTTGTTTTACTGTTTTATATATTTTACATACTAACTCCATGTCAGACGTACAGATTGAAAATATTTTCGACCATTCTATAGGTTGTCGTCTCATTGTGTGGACTTTCAAATGTGTTGTATTGATGATTTTTCATTTTCTGCATTCCTGTTTGTTTATGTTTGCCTTTGTTCCTTACGCATTTGAGATTTTATGTAAAAAATGACCTCAGATTAAGGTTATCTAGTATTTCCTGAAAGTTTTTGTATGTTCTTCAGATTCCATTCCATATTTAACTATTTAATTAATTTGGAATTGATTTTTGCATTTTGTACGTTTTCTAAAATCTTGAAGAATGTCAGTGGCATATTGAAAGAGAATATATTTAATCATCAAACTAGTGATAAGTAGTATGGTCATTGCACGATGCTCATTACTCCTGTCCATGAACATAGAAAAATAAACTTAAGAAATATTTTTGACAGTAAATATAAATTGAATTATTTTTGTTAAACTGAAAATAGATTCTTTGCTTTAATACAACATGTGAGAAATGAGACTCTTGAGTGTTATTGTGTTATTGAACAATGTATTGAAAAATACATTCCATACTTTTACAAGGATTTAAAGTATGATTTTTGTTACATAATATTTCCAAAAGTTCCTATATCTTCTAACATATATTAAGAACTGTACATACACATGAATATATATTGTATCACATCTTTGTTATATTTCCAATGACATTAAATTTTGGCTCAGCTGCCTCATTTTACATCTATGTAAGGCAAGGTAGAAACTTTACATGGATTTATTAATTATTTTCTTACGATTTTGTAGCATTATGCAATTGGACATGTTTTTTATCTAAAAAGATATTTCTAAAATACATATTTCTCCATTCATCACAATTATGATAGTAAATATTTTGAGAGGTACATTAAAGTAGAAATATTTTAACAGAGTCAGACAGATGATCTTTCATAAATATCTTTGTTCTATTGTAACATCTTACAAACTGAATTAGTTTACACTATTGTAAAGCCAAATGATGGGACATAACATCACTCTGCACAAATAATTTAAGATATTATCAATTATATAAGTTAGTCCTAAAAGCATACATTTTAAAAAGAACATATGAACATTACCTTTAAAAGAAACATAAACTGAAAGCATAAGAAGACCTATGTTCACCCCACTGATCTCCCTTGGAACATTTCATCTTGTTAAGCATAAATTGACTTATCAAATCATACTTGTCAAAGGGAAGAATTAAACTTTCATTAGAAGTGTAGTGATTTAAAACAAAAAGAAGGTGAACTATAATTAGTTATTGACAACATTTAAAGCTATAACTTTTTCTTTATAATATCATTTTATAGATCAAAATTGTTGGATTTTTTTATTAAAGAACTGTGAAGATTCAGTTAATTTAAGAATTCTTACCCTTTTAGAAAGAATACTTTGGTAGAAATCAAAATCAATTCATTTCAGTTTACAGTTTTATTTTGCTTTTTTCCAATTTTTATTTATTTTATTAACAACTTCATACATGGATATATTTTAATTACTCTCACTTTCTGCTATCTCTTATCTTCCTTCCATCCCTACCAAACACTAATTCTTATCACCTCTTAAACAGATTCATGATTCTTTGTTTTGTTTTGTGACTCATTTACTTTTACCAGGGCTATCTGTGTTTCCAAAACCCATAAAAGGTTCAGCAATGAGGAGTAGGATTTTCAAAGTTCCTCCTATAACCTACTGTTGATGATGCCATTTTTGTATAGACCACAATTCAGATGTCCACACCTTCTGTAAAATTATTGTAATGGCTGTGGCTATGCCTTAAGAAGATGACCTTCTCCTACCTTCTGCCTCTTATAATCTTTCTATCCACTCTTTCACAATGTTACCAGAGTATTTGAAGGGAAGGCATAAATATCTTAGTTTTGGCTGAGCACTTTTTCTGCCACTTATATGCAGCACCATGTATTTTCCTTCTTCAACATTCAATGAAAAGAGAGAGTTCTCTAATTTAGGCTGAGTATCTTGTGTATATTATCTGAAGATGTATAGATAGATGTATATAGATAGATAGATGATAGATAGATAGATAGATAGATAGAAAAGAGAGGTTTCCCTCATTAAGGCTAAGAGTATCAAATATATATTTGCAAATATTGAGAAGGCATTTTAAGGCTTAGCCAGTTCCCACCTTGGACTTTTGGCCTCACCAACCATTTTTTTTTTTTTTAACTAACTAGCATGAACTTCCTTATGGAGACTGTACCACTGAAGAATGCAAATTCATGTAACAATAGAATTTGAAATATATTACTACATACCTGATGTGGTTGACCTTTCTTACTCACATGTACGTATTTGTTTGTTTGCTTGTGTGTGTGTGTGTATAAGTGCTGTGTGTATGAATTTGTGTCTGTTATGTATGTGGAAAGAAAATGATAGCGTGGATATCTATCTCATGGGTGCCTCTTTCTTCTAGATTCCATCCTCCAAAGAACATTTTATCTTTGGAATGCATAGAAATATTAGAAAGTGGTTTTCCCTAAAATTAGACAATGGTATGAAATCAGGATATTGGAAAATATAGAGAAGGAAAAATACACCTGGGATATGTGATTGATAATTATCTTATTGTAAATTCAATTAACTGTAGATGAATTTGAGTCAATAAATATTATTAAAATGCACATGATCCAGTCAAGTCCTCACTGTTTTGATAGTGTAAACCATTATATAATATTGTTATTTGCAAACCTTCTTTTTAGACGAGTTGTACTGAGAAAGGTGAATTCCAGGTTGTTGGAGTCAGAAAGGAAACTTGTATTTTCTCATATCAGTATAAAAATTTGAATTGTTCAACAATATGAGAAATAGAGCAGAATAATTAATCTTGGTGTTGATAGTTACATACTTAAAAGTCATTAATTTAAACGTAATGGTTCTAACCAAAAACATAGCTATAGAGTGCATTAGAAACTCAAAAATGTATATAGAACTAGGGATGTCAGATTATACATTTTGAAAATCATTTTAAATTTCATTTTACCTGTTTCCAATGTAAAAAAATACAAAATGTACATATATATATATATATATATATATATTCTGGGATAATTTTCAGTTATTAGATTAGCTTCTGTGGACTAACATAGAAAAATGCTCTATATATCTCAAGGGAAAATATATATATATAAAATCTCATAGCCAAGTCTCACAATCACCACTAGTGGGTGCTGCACCAGAATACTAACCAAAGCTTTCCAATCCCACTGTCCACACTGCCTATGAATCCCACAAACTGCCCCCCTTTGGCCATCTCTTTATACCTGATCTCTCTATTCCAGCCTCAACTTCAATCATTACACTCTACTCTACAAGAGACCACTTCTCAAGGACCACCAGAAAGGCTTCCCACAGAATATCTCTATTTTCTTGATTCCCCTAAATCTAATTCACTGCAACATATCCTCACTTTTCCCCACCCCTTCCTCCAGCTAAGCACACTACCAAACATTTCACTTGAATACACTAATGAAGCAGGAGAGTAGAAAACACAACTCACAGAAAACACTCTGTGAGAAAATAGATAAAAAACAAAAATCAAAGATCAAAAGACACACCCCAAAAAGACAAACTCAGAAATAGCAACTCGTACTAGTATCACCTAAAACCCAGAGGTCAAGCCACCTGCAAAAGAACAAAATAAATAACAGCCAGAATAATATGTCTCCAGCACAACATTCCAATCTTACCACAGCAGGTAACTGAAGTAAAAAGACATTAAACCTCACTATATGAAGATAATAGAGGTCCTCAAAAAGAAATGAATTTTAAGGAAAGGATCCAGGAAGACACAAACAAACAATTGGAGGAAATGAATAAACTCCCTAATGAACTCTAAGACAAGAAACAAAACAAAATAAACCAACAACAAAAATGAGAACAAAACATTTGAAAGAAACAAATAAAACTGTTCAAGACTTAAAATAAAAGTAATAAGGAAACATAATCTGATGGAATCCTAGAAATGAAAACAACTAGTAAGCAAAACAGAAATTACAGAGGAAAATTTCACCAATGGATTACAAGAGATTGAAAATAGAATCTTGGTCATTGAAGATAAATTATATGAAATAAATACTTGGACAATAAAATTAAAGAAAAATTCATAACATAAAACATCTAGGAAATCTGTGACACTCTGAAAATAGCAAACCAATGAATAATAGGAATAAAGAAATGAGCTGAATTTTACCTCAAAGACCTAGAAAATATTTTCAACAAAGTCATAGAAAAAAGCATTCCAAACCTGAATGAGATGCCTATAAAGGTATAAGAAATATACAAAATAACAAAGAGAATGGGCTAGAAAAGAAAGTACCCTTGACCCATAATAATAAAGACACTAAATATACACAACACAGAAAAAAAGAAAGAATAATAATAACTGAAAAGGAAAAAGATCAAGTAACATATAAAGCAAATGTATTAGAGTTGCAGCTGACTTCTCAGTGGAGGCTTTAAAAGCCAGAAGGGTTTGAACAGATGTGCTGTAACCTTGAAGAGACCATAGTGCTGGCCCAGATTACTATATACAGCAAAACTTTCAATCATAGATAGAGAAAATAAAATATTCTGTGATATATTCAAATTTAAATAATACCTATCTATATATCCAGCTCTAAAAAAATGTGCTAGAAGGAAAAATAAAAAGGAGATTAACTACACCCTTGAAAACACAGGAGATAAATAACACACCAGCAATAAAACACACATACATATAAACATACATCATCACTTACCATTACAAGAGCAATAACAAAATAATAGGAGTTAACAAATATTGTACATTGTTATTTCTCAATAACAATGGTCAGAACTCCTTAATTTAAAACAAAACAAAACAACAACAAAATCATATTTAAAGAATGGATGCAAAAACATAATACATTCTTCTGCTGTGTCCAAAAAACACACTTTAACATCAAGGATATTCATTAACTCTGGATAAAAGATATTCCAAGAAAATGACTTAAGAAGCAAGTTTGAATTTATTTATTTATGTATATGTATACACCATTGCTCTCTTCAGACACACCAGAAGAGGGCATCATATCCCATTACAGGTGGTTGTAAGCAACCATGTGCTTTCTTGGAACTGAACTCAGGACTTCTGGAAGAGCAGCTGGTGCTCTTATCTGCTGAGCCATCTCCAGCAAGTTTGGATAAACATTTTATATCTACCAACATAGATATCAAAGCAAAATTAATCAAAAAAGATAGGGAAGAAAAGGAAGTATATATTTATAAAAGAAAAATTGAAATTCACTTTCTAAACATAAATAAATAAATAAATAATGTTTCAAAAACAGGAGTACTTACTTTTGATAAGTGGATATTAGCCATAAAGTTCATGATACACCCCACAGACCCAAAGAAGTTAAACAAGAAGGAAGGGCCAAATAAGGATGTTTCCATCTGACTTGGAAGGGGGAACAATTGCTGATGCCAAGAAGAGCTTGCTGACAGGAGCCTAGTATAGCTGTCTGCTAAGATGCTCTGCCAGATCCTGACCAATAGATGCGGATGAACACAGTCAAACATGGAACTGAGAAGGGCGACCCCAATGGAGGAGGTAGGGCAAAGACTGAAGGAGCTGAAGGGGTTTGCAATCTTATTGGAAGAACAACAATATCAACCAACCAGACTGCCTCACCCCCAAATTTCGCAGGGACTAAAACACAAACCAAAGAGTACATTGAGGACCCATGGCTCCAGCTAGAGGATTGTCTTATTGGCATCACAGGGAGGGGACTTCCTTGGTCCTGTGGAGGCTCGATGACCTGACTCAGTGTAGGGAAATGCTATGCTGATGAGGCAGGAGTGGAAGGGCAGGTGGGGGAGCACCATCCTCGAGGCAAAAGGGAGGAAAGAGGGGATAAGGTGTTTGCAGCAGGGAAATTAGGATGTGGGATGACATTTGAAAGGTAAATAAATGAAATTACCAATAAAAAATGAAAAAAAAAAAAAGAATGGTGACTAAACAGTCAAGGGAGGCAGAAGGAGCGAGGAACCTGGGTTGGAGGGGAGAATGAGGAGGATAGGGGTCAAGATCAGGCATGGGGAGAGATAGAAAAAACTCCCAAAGGATCAAGAAAATGAATGGAATTATGCAGCTGCTGGAGATAGGGGCATTCTCCAGAAAGTCTCAGAGACCTTGGATGAAAGAGGCTTCCACAAATCAATGCAGGTGACCTATTTAAAATGCCCAACAGTTGGAATATAGAACCTGAACAGACTACCTCCAGTAGCTAGACAGGACCCCTAGTGGAGACTTGGAGACACTATCTACAAAACTTTTGACCCAAGATTGACCCTGTCTATAAAAAATTCTGGAACAAAGATGGAGGAGAGAGAGAAGAAATGGCTGACCAGTGACTGGCCAGTTTTGAGACCCATCACATAGGAAGGAACCAATCCTTTACACTATTAATGATACTGTGCTGTTCTTGCAGACAGAGGCCTAAAATAGCAGCCTTCTGGAGGGCTCTACCAAGCAGGTGACAGACAAATGCAGGTATTCACAGGAAAACATTTGAAGGAGGTTGGGGACCCACATGGAAGAGTAGGGGAAGGATTGAAGACTCTCAAGAAGATGGCAGCCCCACAGGAAGACCAACAATATTAACTAACCTGTCGCACTGGGAGGCACCAGAATGTGAGTCATCTACTAAAGATCATATACAGGCTGATCCTAGGCCCTCTGGACATATATAGCAAAGGGATATCATGTCTGGCTTCAGTGGGAGAGGATGCATCTAATCCTGCAGAGGTTTGATGCACTAGAATGGGGTGATACTGAGTGGGTAGAGTGTCCTGCAAGGGGTAGGGGGCACCATTTATGATGTAATAAATAAATTTATAAATAAGAAAATAAATAAATAAAAAGAAACAACAGTATAGTTCATGTCACATATTGGCTCTCACACACTGATAGTGGGAAACTTCAATACCATACTCTCAATAATGGAGATGTCATTCAGACAAAAACTCATTAAAGGAATACTGTAGCTAAAAAAAGGTATAAACCAACTGGACCTAATATATATTGAAAGAACATTGCACCCAATTGAAAATTAATATACATTATACTCAGCACAATATGGAACTTTCTGAAAATTGAAAACATCTCAATATATAGAAGAAAATGGAAATAACTCCCTCCCTCATATCAGCCATCTAAGTATTAAAACTGGATACCAACAACAAAAATAACAGGAGGCAGACAAGCACATAGAAACTGATCAACTCTCTATTGAATGAAAAATGGGTCAATAAATAAATAAAGAAAGAAACAAAGAAACAAAGAATGAAAGAAAGAAAGATTTTGTAGAAATCAGTGAAAATAAGTATCCAGCACAACTACACATATGGGACAAAATGAAAGTGATGTGAAGAGGAAAGTTTATAGCACTAAGTGCCTACATTTTTAAAGAGTGGAGAAATTTCATCCTAGCTATTTCACAACACACCTGAAAGCTCTAGATCAAAAAGAAAAACAACCAAAAGGAAAAGGTAAGAAATAGTCATAATCAAACTGAGGTCTTGTATCAATAACATAGAAACAAAGAGAGAATTAAAGAAGATATCTAAACATGAAACAATCACCCATGACCATGAATTGGTAGGATTAAGAAAGTAATAATAGCCATCCTACCATATGCAATCTAGAAATTAAATTAAATCACTATATCTTAGTCAGGGTTTCTATTCCTGCACAAACATAATGACCAAGAAGCAAGTTGGGGAGGAAAGTGTTTATTCACCTTATACTTCCACACTGCTGTTCATCACCAGAGGAAGTCAGGACTGGAACTCAAGTAGGTCTGGAATCAGGAGCTGATAGGGCAGTCATGTTCCTTGCTGCTTTCTTTCCTTGCCTTGCTCAGCTTGCTCTCTTATAGAACCTAAAACTACCAGCCCAGGGATGGTACCACACAAAATGGGCCCTCCCCTCTTGATCACTAACTGAGAAAATGCCTTACACTTGGAACTCATGGAGGCATTTTCTCACCTGAATCTCCTTTCTCTGTGATAACTCCAGCTTGTGTAAAGTTGACACACAAAACCAGCCAGGACAGTTGACCCCTTGTCAACTTGACACACAAACACAACACTATTAAGCCTCAACCCTTACTTTCTAATTCATCCCCAAGATATAAATAACTAAAAAGTCCTACAGTCTTGCATAATAAAGTTCAATCCCTTGAAAATATCCAATAACTTTTAAATCCTTTAAAATTCAAAGTCTCTTAACTATGAGCTCTACTAAAATACCTTCTTTCTTCAAGAGGGAAAAATATCAAGGCACAATCACCATCAAAAGCAAAATCAAACTCCAACTGTCCAATGTCTGGGATCCACTCATGATCATCTGGATTCCTCCAAGGGCTTGGGTTACTTCTCCAGCTCTGTCCTTTTGTAGCATACACAGTTCCAGATACCTATACTCCACTGCTGCTGCTGTTCTTGGTGGTCATCTCATGGAACTGACATCTCCAAAACATTGCTGTCTTCTAATGTAACTAGGGTTCACCAATAGCCTCTCATAGGCTCTCTTCATGGTTCCAAACCTCAACTCCTTTGCATGACCCCTTCAGTCCTGGGCCATCAATTGCAACTGAGGCTCCACCTTCACCAATGACCTTCAATGGCCTCGCAGTACTGAACCTCAGATGCCCTTCAGGATTCTTCAGGCCTTCAAAACCAGTACCATCTGGGTGATTCTTACATATTACCAAGTCCAGCGTCAGCAGGAGGTACAACCTTGGCTATCTCTGGATCACAGCCTCTTTGTGCTCTCAGAACATGTCTCTTCTTAATCACTGGTAATATCTTAGCTCCAGCTAACCAGCATCAATAGTCCCAGTAATATAAAGCTTTTGCTTTTGTAGTTCTGGTATCTTGTTAATCACAGATGATTATTTAGCCCCAGCTAAACAAAACCACAGAACCTTCATAATCAAAATAGCAACAGCCCTAATAAGATTCTTTAATCTTCCCTCTAAACTTTCACAAGCTAGACCTCCCTCTTCTGCACTGCTCTCAACATTATCTTCCAAGCTCCTACAGATCACGCCACGGAGCTCTTAACATCCCAATGGCTCTTCTAGCTCAAGGTTCCAAAGTCGTTCCACAGTCCTTCCCAAAACATGGCCAGGTTGTCACAGGAATATCCCACTATGGAAGTCCCCAACCTGTATTAGTTAGGGTTCTCTAGAGTCACAGAACTTACGGGTAGTCTCTATATAGTAAAGGAATTTGTTGATGACGTACAGTCCGTAGTCCAACTCACCCACAATGGTCAGCAGCAGCTGTGAATGGAAGTCCAAGGTTCTAGCAGTTGCTCAGTCCCACAAGGCAAGCAGGTGAAGAACAGAGAAAAAATGTTCCTTCTTCCAATGTCCTTATGTAAGTCTTCAGCAGGTATGTCCCAAATTAAATGTATGTGTCACCATGCCTGGATCTTGGACATGCTTTGTCCCAGACAGACTTGAATTCAGATATCTCCCTGCCTTAGTCTTCTGTGATTCATTGCCACTATGCTTCAAGATCTCCATGCCAAGATCCAGGTCAGAAACTTTTATCTCCCAGCCTCCAGATTAGGATCACAGGTTAGCCTTCCAATTCTGGATTGTAGTTCATTAGTTCATATTCAAGCAGACAACCAGGAATAGCCACTACATATCATAAACTCAATGTAATTAAAATCCATTATATTATAACATTTCAAATCAATGAATAATTTACCATCAAAGTTCCAAATTTTCTACGGGACTAAAAGTTACATCATCAAACCATAGCTTTATCCAAACCAAGTTTCTGTCATTTACCATCTATAAATTTTCTCCTAGGATCTTATTTTTTTTCATATCACATATTTTCATGTACCTGACTATGTGAGGTTGTGTTTTCTATGACACGGATCTGATGATGTTTGTAATTGCTGACTTTTTGTAGTCTCTGGTTGTTCTTTCAAACACATGTCCTAAGCAGCTCTACGTAAAGTGGAATTTATTCCTCCCAATGTCAAACATCCCTTATTCCATCAAGAATAAAACGTCAAATGTAAAAGAAATTTTTATTCTCCTCATGAACTTATCATCTCATTAGCTTACTACTGAATGACCTCATCCATTCTAGCTCTTTGTGAATTCTGTCTGACCAGTTTGCTTCAATTGTTCTGGCTCAAATTCCTTTCCATGCTGACTGATTCAATCTGGCTTCTCTCAGATTTTCAAGGACTTGCTCTGCTTTTTCTCAAACTAACTCTGGCAATTTGTGGCAATTTCTGGTTCCTTCTTATTCTCTTGCATGAAAATCATCGCATGAACTCATGAATGAACTCACTTTGATTGCAATGTACTCACTACGCTGACTCTAAGCTGCCTGACTCTCTCACCCTGTACTGCTGTTAAATAGCATTTTTTTCCCCTGTGCGGCTCACAGGAAAATTGGATGTGTCCTATCTCTGACTTCTCTGATTCATCACTTTATCTGCCATTCAACTAGATATCACATACAGACATGGTAGCTTTTTTTCTGCAAACTAAATTTACCTTAACAGTATGTCCTGAAGTCTTGTGAGAGCCAGAGGGATTAAAAATAGGTGGAATGTCTGCATTTCAGCTGGGTCACACAGGCATAGGTCTTTGGATGTAATCCTTGCTAGGATAGCCATGTTGCTAGATTAAAATTTTTCTACAACTTATGGTCATGAATATTTTTAACATATGATAAATTGTAAGTGTTGTTACATAGTGGGTACTTGAAATAAGTGACAAAATTTCATACTGATTTCATACAGTTCTGTTACTTCTCTTATGCCTAACACCAAGGTCACTTCCCATATAAGATAGTAAAACACATTAATAATTGCTTAATAGTCACTATTTTCTCACAAAGCATTGGTCTAGAGGTTTCACAGATGTTACTGTAAGGTGTAGCTTATTATTTCTTTTAACAGTGTTATAAAAATACCCACAAAACTTTCTTTAAAGTTTAGAAATTTAAACCCCAAACAGCATTTGATTAAATCACATTTCATTTGTATAATCTTATTTTATATTTGTCTCTACTTTCCATTGAATTTAATATAAACATTTTGCTATATAACATTTAGTATCATCCATTCCCTTAATATTTTTGGAAATATTATTTACATTTCAAATATATCCCCCTTTCCAGATCTCCCCTTTGGAACCTCCCTATTTCCTCTCCCTCCCCCTGCCTCTATGGGGATATTCTCCCACCCCCACTTCCACTCTCCTCTGCTGTCCTTAGCATTCTCCTAAATTGGGGCATCTAACATCTTCATGCCTACGGGTCTCTCCTCTCCCTGATGGCTAACAAAATCCTCCTCTGCAACATATGGGGCCAGCACCATGGGTCCCTCCATGTGTATTCTTTGGTTGGTGATCCAGTCTCCAGGAGCATCGGAAGGTCAGGCCAGTGGACACTGTTGCTCCCTCCACAGGGCTGCCAACTCCCTCAGCTCCTTCAGTCCCTTCTACAACTCCTCCATTTGGGACCTCATGCTCAAGCCAATGGTTGATCTGAAGTGAATCGTGGGTATTACAAAGTTTTGGGCTAATAACTACTTATCAGTGGGTACATACCATGTTCATTCTTTTGTGACTGAGTTACCTCAATCAGGATAATATTTTCAAGTTCCATCCATTTGCCTTAGAATTTCATGAAATGATTGTTTTTAATAGCTGAGTAGTATTCCATTGTGTAAATGTACCACACTTTCTGTATCCATTGCTCTGTTGAGGGACATCTGGGTTGTTTCTAGGTTCTGACTATTATAAATATGGCTGCTATGAACATAGTGGAGCATGTGACTTTATTACATGTTGGAGCATCTTCTGGGTATATGCCCAGGAGAAGAATAGCTGGGTCCTCTGGTATTATTATATTCATTTTTCTGAGGGTCCGCCAAACTGATTTCCAGGGAGGTTGTTTCATCAGCAATGGAGGAGTGTTCCTCTTTTTCCACATCAATGTACTCCTTCTTTTATTTTGTTTTTATTTTTATGAATTACTGGATTTCTTTTCAGGTTCGGTTTTGGGGAGATCTGGATTTCATAAATTCCACCATAGGGTGACTATTTTATGAGATTTTACAGATAGCTCAACATCCAGAAAGTGAGTTCTCTTCTGTAAGACTATGTTCTTTTTCCTGTATTTTAAGGAGACAGGACCTCACTATATAGCCTTAGCAGTCATGGAAACTCACAAACTTACATTGACTTCAGAGTGCCACCTGCCTCTGCCTCACAAGAATAAATACAACAGCAACTATACCTAACTAGAAACAGTTCTTTAAATAAGTTTGTAGGTCAGCTTAGCTCATATATTTGACAAGTGTATAGCTTTCCATTTTAATTAAAGAAGCTTCTTCTTGCAGTAGAAGAGATTATTACAGAAAACCACTACTGTCCAAAACACAGAGAATAGGTCTATGAGAGTTCCCAACACCCAATAATGCATCCACAACACAACTGGTACACTTAAGTATTAGAGAATAGTATGGAAGATTAAGGGTAAGGATTGTAAGAGTCTGAGGACAGGCATCTGCTGCAAGATTTTGCCCTCAAGAAGGTAAACTGTACAAATAAAACAATATGCTTAACTAAACATGACCTGCAAAATGACACCATTAATTGTAATGTCAATGTGGATGAAGAAAATCTCCTAAGTCCTCATCCCTTTATGAACAATTATATTGATTAATAAGGGTGGCTAAGAATGGAAGGTTTAATCTTTTCAATGGATGAATCACATAATAGGTTATCTAATACTGAGAGCGCAGTACTAACTTGAACATACATAAGTAAGACAAGATGGACTCAACAGGGTGCACTTATATATAAATATAAGTATCTGTGTAGACATATGACTAACTATACTTATTGAAAACTGAAAAGATCATGAATTTGAGATGAATAAGGTGTGTACTGGAGGAGTTGCAGTGGAGAGATAAATGGGTCCAAATGATGCACAGATAGTACTAATGTAACACTCACAGTATTTTTTAGAAAATTTTGAAAAAAAACTGCGTGGATATTAAGACTTAAAGTTTTCTTCAGAATCTACTGCTTTGAATTCCAAAATCACTGTCTTAATTAAATACCTATTCTTATAAACTGACAAATACTAATAAATAAGCTAATGCTGACAGATGGAACCTGTATTGCATATAGAACATTAACAATGAGAAACAGAACAGTAGGCTAGTTTCCTTTTCTAGCAGAAGCTGTCTGGCTATTCTTTCTGAAAAAACTGGAAGTTCCTAGCAAGTTAATTTAAAAATTCTAGTGCCCCAGATTCTTCCAGAGTCCAAACTGACAAACCTTTATTTTTTCAAATCATTTATAAGTTTCTAGTTTTTCGCTGATATAAAAGTATAATTCCTGGCAGAAAATAATATATCTATAAGAAGAATTTCACAACATTGTCACCTTTGATCAACATATACCTGATAATCATAAATGAAGTTGAAATCTAAAGATGTATGACAAAATCAATAGAACATAATGATAAAGCATAGGTGTCCTTATTCAGAGTTCTTCATTTGAGGCATTGAACCCAGATAAACATATTTAGATTCTGGGAGAATATTAATTGCCTGGCATAATGTCAGTGAAGTTCAAATATCAGCCCTATTTTGCCACACTCTAGAGGAAGGTCATGTATAAGGAATGGATATATTATGTGAAAATTAGGATGGATTAGGTCATAACCAAAGGATGGGCAGCAAGATAATTATCTTCACTATAACATTAAAAGAAGCCATTATGCAAGGAAAAGCAGTATTTTCAAAGCTTCAGGGTCAGCTCTTTTATCATACTCAACTCCTGAGATGAGAAAAATGAGTGGGGCTCTGGAATCCAGAGACAAATTAATAACACTTAAAATCAGTAACAAAACACAGACAATTCTCAACTGAGGAATCTTGAATAACCAAACAACATGTAAAGAAATATACAACATCCTTACTCATCACGAAAATGCAGATCAATACAATTTGACAGCAAATGCTGGTGAAGATGTGGAGCAAGAGAAACACTCTTCCATTGCTTGTCAGAGAGCAAACTTCTTCAAGCACTTTGGAAAATGATCTGTTAGTCAGAAAATTGAGAATAGTCCTACCTCAAGATCTACCTATACCACTCCTGGGCATATATCCAAAAGACACCCCAGTATATCACAGGAATACATGCTCAACTGTATCTATAGCACCATTATTCATAATAGCTAGAAACTAGAAGAAACCTAGAGGTTCCTCAACTGAAGAATGTATTTAAAAATGTAGAACATCTTCACATTGTAATATTATTCAGCTATTAAAAACAAAAGTATCATGAAATTTGCAGGCAAATAGATGGAACTCAAGAATATCATCCTGAATGAGTTAACGCAGATATGGAAAGACATGTATAGTATACACTCATTTATAAGTGGACATTAAGCATAATGTATAGGATGCACATCCTACAATACATACACAGACAAACACACACACACACACACACACACACACACACACACACAAATGGGTAAAAAGGAGGGCCCATAGGAAGATGTGTAAATCTCACTCAGAAGGGGAAACAAAATAGTCACTGGAGATGGATAGAGAAAGGGACCTTGGTGGGAGAGGGTTTGAGGATGATTATGTGGCGGGCAATCAGGTGTCACTTGAGAAGGTGTGGGAGAGAACTGAGAATGGGAAGGAAAATTGGTAGACAGCATCTCTCTGACTAGCTGGAAATGTGGAATGGGAGATGCTATGGGGAATCTATGTGGCTGTTGCTAGCTGAAATTTCTACAAGTATGGGATATATAGACTGAAGTGACTACATCCTGTATCCAGGCAGGCCTTCCAGTGGAAGAAGGGAGACATTCACCCACTCACAAAACCTTCAACCCAAAACTTGCCTCACCTACAAGATACCCAGGGATAAAAATCTAGCAAAAACTAAGGGAATAGCCAACAAATATGTGGCCCAAATTGCCATCCATCCCATGGGAGAGAGCCAAGCCCTGCCACTTATTGATACTCTTTTATATTGGCAGACAAGAACCTTGTATAATTGTCTCCTGAAGAGCTTCATCCACCAGCAGAGGGAAACAAATGGAGCTACGCAGAGCTAAACATCAGGTGGAGTTCAGAAAGAATTGTGGAAGAGTGGAGAATAGAATTTACTGAGCTGAAGGGGTCAAAATCACCAAAAGAAGACCTTCAGAGTCAACTAACCTTGACTGATGCTGGTTCATATAGATTGAATAATGAACCAAAAGCATGCAGGGGCTAGACCAAGGCCCCTTAACATTTGTAGCAGATGTGCAACTAGGTCTTCATTTGGGTCCACTAACAATTATAGCAGAGGCTGTCTCTGATTCTGCTGTCTGATGTTAGATTCCCTTCCTCTACCTAAACTTCATGTTTGGGCCTCAGTGGAAGAGGATGTGCTTAGTAATACTGGGATTAGTTTTCTCCAGATTGGACAGTACCCAAGGGTTGAAGAAGAAGAACAAGGCAGCTATGCTTGGGGTGGATGTAAAGTGAATAAAAAAATAAATTATGGAAAGAAAAAATCAGTATACATGATGGTCATGGGAATAGAGTGCTGACAACTAGTGATGCTATTAGATTGGCATTGAAAGGACTTTGACGAACAATTTTAGTAGTAGATGGCCAATCCCAACTCCTAAGAAATGGATATCTGATCCCATGACAGATGCATTTGACATACTTAAGGATACTGTATTCCAAATGCTTAAATGACGTTTGTGATACCTAGGAAGTAAATCATTCAAAGAAAAGGAATGTCCTTCTTTGCCCACTGTAGAACAGCAACCTCAAATATAGCTATAGTCATATTTTAAGCAGACTGAAGGCTCTGAATCCATATCAGTAATGAAAGCACAGAAATATTTATTCCACAAAGACAGGTAATTGATTTTCTTGCCACAAAAGATAATGGGTATTATAAAATAAAAATCAAATATAGGTTTTAGCTATAATTCTTAAACTGTAATATACCTGCAAATTACCATGCAATCCTCTTAAACAATATATTTTCACGTATTAGGCCTACGAAGAAGTCATATCTTACACACTCCAGAACCCAGGTGATACAGCATACACTCCTGCAGGCTATATTCAAAGTTCAGTCTGGATGTGGTGAGACAGGAAAAGATTGTAGTCATGTACTCAACAATTGAGACTTCCATTCCAAGACTATCATACATTGGAAGCATCATAAACTATATCTATAGCTCCCTATAGATACACATGTTCTGGACTTTAACTTTCCTTCATTAAGGAAATAAGGAATAAGTTTAGTCTTTTGCTCCAGCCTATGTATTTAATCAACTCCTTTTGTTTACATTGACCCTGATCTAACTGCTTTATATTGTACCCTAATCAGACTCATTGAAAATATGCACTGGGTTGCATTCTATCTTTATTTCTGGTACATTGGCTGATATAACACATGAGGTAGCATCAAACATGCAGGCAAAATAAGTATTGAGGTTCTGGCTGTGGAATAATATAAAAGGAACCTGTGTCTGTTCTTGAGTTACCTCCTGGACACAGCTATAGATCCCACTAGATTCCTGTTTTACTCTGCTGTCTCAGGAAATAGTAATTAATCGCTGTCTGTTTCAGGTACTGTATATTTCAATATATCTGTCATAAGGGCTCACCATATGACCTAATTAATTTACTTATATGTGCCCAGGCTTGAGTTTAGGGATTAACACAGAATTTCTCATTTAGCCTTGATATAATTCCTAGGAGGTTGCCATTATTAATCACACTTTATAAATGAGAAAATTGAACTTCACAACCATTAAGTAATTTGCTCATATCCACAGAGTTGAAAAGTGACTGAGCTGGGAATTGAGTGGAAATCTATCTCATTCTATGAATGTAATCTCCCTACCATGGAACACTGGCTCCTTAAGTAGGTTTGCAGTGCTCTCTCCAGTGTCTGTGGCATCTTACCTTGAAATAGAGCTTTTTCTCTCCCTGTTCTGTGTCAATGGAATGCTGTGCTCAGAATTTTTCTTAAAGAACTCATCATCAAACCACTAGAACTATAACTGACCCTGACAGGAGCAAAACATATAGTTTGTATATATTGTATTTATAGCATTCATGACATTGAAGTGTTTTTCTATATGCCAGGAAGTCAATAATAAGAAGAAGAGTAAGGAATACATAAAAATGTATGAAGGACGCACATCTTTGGGCTCCAAAAAGGAAAGGAAAACCTTAAATTATATTATCATTAAAGAAGGTATTTAAGATATTAAGAGGATCACAATATTTTCACTGTTTTGTAGAATCATAAAAAATGTACACTTGCAAAATTATTTCTATTTCAAGACAAACATTTTAGTAAACTTTTCAACAAATACAAGCTCAGTTCCCATGAAAATATCATAAAATATGATATTATATTGCATCAGTTCAACATATTATGCTATTTGTTCTTGTTATTTGACCTTTTCTAATACATACTTTGAACTCATACAATCCACATTTGAATGTGTTTCAGTAGCATTTTCAAATTCTGAAACTATTACTGGAACCATCACAACAGTACAAGTTGCTACATCTTCAATGAGTGTGCATTTCTTAAGTCAAATGAGTAGAAACACAAACACAAGGATACTAGCATTTCTCTTGGCAACTATACAGAGTATAAACCCTCAGAAGTGATGTATCTAAAATTCATTATTTATGTTATGTACATTATCACCTGGAAAATAACTTAGTGGCAGTGGAAACAGAATTGGCTTGTACTGTTAATTGATTACTCTGTGTTCACAAATCCAAAAGCTAACAGGTGAGTAGAAATTTTACAATTAGGAAGTAATCTTCACGTCTAATTTTATAGTTTAGTTATAGTTGGGATTTATATTTATATCATCTGCATTTTGAACACAACTTTGTTAAATGTCATGACCAAAAACTTGAACAAAGATGTGAGAAACCTTCATGATTTATAGTTTTCTCCAAATGAAAGTGGGTACATCAATATTTCAGGACATAAAAATCAATGTCTAACACACAATCCTTATATGTGGAGTGAGCATGCTGGAAATTGGGTTAACATTAATTCATTGAAAATCTTATTTATTTATCTTTTATCAATTTATCTTTTCTTAAATATTTTAACTTTATAATTTTTTGCATATAGATATAGATATGTAGAGAGAAAGAAATAAAAACACAATAAATCTTCTTAATTTACCAGCAATTAGATCCAAAAACTATAGTAACTAATGAATTAATACCATAACAGCATGTCTGATAGAAGCAGCTGAAAGAAAAGAGGATATTTCAGTTGACAACTGAAATGTACATTTCATTGTGTAGAGGAAGATGTGTTGACACTAGCTGGTTATTTGCTTCTACAGTCAAGAAATAGATAACAATGAATACTTGAGATTAAAACACTTTTTCCTATTTGTTCAATTTAAGATCCTGTCCATTGGATATGTGTTGCCAACATTCAAGGTCTATCTTCCTACCTCAGTTTAGTTCCCTTGGAAAATGCCCCTGATTGACAATCTCAGAATACATCTCTTAGGTTGATTCTCATTCTCTGGTAGTTAACAATTAAGTAAAAATAATAAAAATCACATTTCGTAAATTAAACATCAGAAGTTTTGTTGTGTCTTTTGTTGTTGTTGTTGTTTTTGGTTTTAGCTGTGGTTTTGTCTTAATTTCATTTTTTCACCAATCAAGTTTTGTTCATCATTAAAAAGATCTCACTCAGACCATTATATGAGGACTCTCACTCCATTCCCATACACCTGTTACCTTTTTTTCAAAGTTACATTTGAGAATTGGTGAACCCAAAAATAGAAACATGACGTTTGGGGCTGCTTAGCATATACAAAAATAATACATATAATGTGTTTGTCATTCTGTTCACAATCCATTAGAATAATAACAAAACAAGGTGAGGCTTGAATATGGCTCATTTCAGAGTGTTTCCTTAGGGCCTGGGGACCACCTCAGCATTAAAACTATGGATAGATAGATGAATAGGTCGATATATGGAAAGATAGATAGATCATGATGACAGATTTTTTATATATATATAATTTGAGGATAGTCAGATGATAAATAGATATATTAACAATAGATGATAGGTAGCTGAATAATGAATGATAGGTAGATGTGAAGTGGATGGATAGTAGATGAGTATGTAGATTGCTACACTGATGATAACTAGCTTGATTGGTTGATTGGTTGATCGATTGATTGGGTAATTTATTGATTGATAGATACATAGATAGGTGATGGTTGACAGAGCTATCATCAATTAGAAGCAAATGAATAAAAAAGAAAAATCACCATTTGTAGAGCAACAGTTAGCCTCTGTCTGGCAGTCAAATGGCTATCTGAACCTGACCAAATTCTTCCTGGCACTCGCATGTATCATTGTTTACATACAAAGATAGTATAGCATTTAGTATGGACAGCAACATAGAACGAAGATAGAACTTATATGATTTGCCTATCTGAGATATGAAATGCTTTTTCATATATGTGTTGTCAATTTTCAAGATTTTACTGAAAAGACATAAATTTATGGTGTTGTGCCAGGAAATGGTCGTGAACCCCCAAAACACCATCAAGGAGTAGATTCAGATTCACGTTAGGGTCTCTTTATTTAAGCTCAAACTTGGGCCACATCAACACCTCTGACCAAGGAGATCAGGATGGAGCCCTGAGCCCAGTATCAGGCAAGAATTTATAAAGGCAAGAGAGGGTATCTAGCCTGGTACATATCATATTTGGTGTCCATTACAGTCGTTAATATTATTGGACAGTGCTGGGAGGCAAACTATAAACATAATTTCTGTTTTCCCCTGATTTGTGAATGTTAGGAGAAGAAGAGTAAGGGGAAGACTGTGATCTGAAGGTATAGATTTGTTGAGAAATAACCTGGGACCTGTGTCTTAGTCAGGGTTTTGATTCCTGCACAAACATCATGACCAAGAAGCAGGTTGGGGAGAAAGTGATTTAACCAGCTTACCTGTCCACATTGCTGTTCATTACCAAAGAAATTCAGGACTGGAACTCAACCAGATCA
This sequence comes from Rhynchomys soricoides, assembly GCA_019843965.1. Classification (NCBI taxonomy): domain Eukaryota; kingdom Metazoa; phylum Chordata; class Mammalia; order Rodentia; family Muridae; genus Rhynchomys; species Rhynchomys soricoides. Next base: position 6,071,409 of record JADRCH010000226.1, on the reverse strand, counting down.
GGAAGCAGGAGCTGATGCAGAGGCCATGGAGGGATGTTCCTAACTGGCTTTCTTCCCCTGGCTTGCTTAGCTTGTTCTCTTGTAGAACCAAAGACTACCAGTCCAGGGATGGCACCACCCAAAATGTGCCCTCCTCCCTTGATCACTAATTAAGAAAATGTCTTACAGCTGGATCTCATGGAGGCATTTTCTCACCTAAAGGTACTTTCTCTGTGATAACTCCAGCTTGTGTCAAGTTGACACACAAAACCAGCCAGTACAACCTGGTTTTAAATGCAGGTCTTGCAGGGGAGGAGGGGTAACCTGGAAACTGGTGCTTGATGTCAGTTTGTTAGTTAGTTTGAGTTTAACCATAGTTCAGGTTCTCTAAGATAAAGTCTGAAACCAGCAGAGTTGGTCTCTCAATGGGTGTACTCCAGCAAATAGTTACATTGCCATACAGTTTGAAAATTCATTATAATTAAAGCACTTTATATAGTAAGATCAATGGTTAAATATACCCATCTAATGTTCCAGTAGAGGGGTATGCCAGGGAAGGAAGACAGGAGTGGGTGGGTGGGTAGGGGAATGCCCTCACAGAGGCAGGGCGAGGGGAAATGGGATAGGGGGTTTCCAAAGGGGAGACCTTGAAAGGGGAAAACATTTGAAATGTAAATAAAATATCAGTATATATACCCATCTAAAATTCTCATCTGAAAAAAACTAAAATTCCACAAGCTTGATATTGACACATTCCTTCTCTCTAATGTCAAGATGCTTTGTGATATCATACCAGTACTATTTGTTATCAACTATAAATATGTAATATCTTGGAACTATGGAAGGATATTGGATACGATTTAAATCAATTAAAGGAGCTAGTGAGTTGCTACATTAACTACATTCAAAGCTCTCATCCAAATCACTTCCTCTGCCCTACTTTTCAGAATTATACTATCAAATTTTTATAGTGTCTCAGCTTATTATCCTCACAGGGGATATTTGTTTGTTTGCTAGAAACATTGACTGTACATCACTGTTTAGACTCCAAGAAGAATGATCAGTCACCGTATCTACTCTTGAGTATAAATACGTGCCTTTTGTTTGATGACAGAGATAACACTTTCAATGCGAAAAAGAGCACTTATGTAGAGAGCTCTTAAAAAATAAGTGATATTTTGTATTCTACTATTCATATGTCATCTCAATTAATTTTTAAAAGGTTTCTTGTGTTATAATCACTATCTCTATTTTACCATAGTCTTTTAAAGAAATAGACTTACAAGAGTCAGTAACTTCTTCCATGCCAGGTAATAAACGGAGTGAGAATTTATATCCCAGTTTCAATACAGTGCTGTTAGTATCAGTTTTAAATAATGAGCAAACATTTAATGAATATAAAATATATGTCAGAATTGGAATGTATTTTTTCTAATAAAATGCTTTAAAGTCACCACTTAAACAAATTAGTAACTGTACAAAAAGAAGGGGGGATGATTGAAGGATGTGTCCTGTGTGACTGAGTATCCTAAAAATGGCAGCCTAAACAGGACCTAAATGATAACAATATCAACTGACATGATAACAAAGAAAAGAGAACATCTGAAAGTTTAACCTTTAGAAAAGGACAGCAAGTATCTATATCCCAAGGACAAGCCCTCTAATGGATGGTCCAGTACAAAGTGGTTATCCCTGGAATTATACACATATTAACAAAAGAAATGTACTCAGCATACATACATATATATATATATACATATATATATATATATATATACATATATATATATATATATATGTTTCTCTCCTTTGTCTCTGTTTCTGTCTCTGTCTCTGTCTCTGTCTCTGTCTCTGTCTCTGTCTCTCTCTCTCTCCTCTCTCCCTAACTCCTATGTATGTGTATGTTTGCATGTATAATGCATTTTCTCTGTATACAGTACATTCAAAAAAAAATGAAACCATCATTTAGGAAGATGGAAGAAATGGGAGGAGTTAAGTGCAGAAAAGGAAGGGAGTGCTTTAATTATATTTTAACTAAAAAATAAATTTAAAATGTATAAGAACTCTGCAGTTAAATGAAAATGCAAGGTTTTAGGTACATTTGTGCATTTTTCATTACATTGATTTTCCAGGAAATATTTGAAAAAGTTTCAACATTTAAGAACATTAAATATTACAGAGTAGATATACTTTTGTTGATTTCTTAGAAATTATATCAAGATTAATATAATAGTTGATTCTAAATTGAAGTTTGATAAACAGATATATTTTTCACTGGTCTGTGTCAGAGAATATTCTCCCAGGACACTGATGGTGTTCTTGGCTCATTCACTTTTTTTAAGCAACTATATATTAAACTCAAAGAAAGAAGATAGCGACATTGCATGAGCTAATATCATTTGCTTGAATTCATGGGATCTACACTGCCATGATGTGACCAGGTGCTTTTAGGCCCTCAAAATAAATCTCAGTACTAGAGATATATGTGACTTCTCTACTCAAACTTACAAGAAGATAGTGAAGTGGGCAAATTAAAGCCTGAAATAAGTATAGAGTACAATGCCAATTGACAATAAACCTGAAGATCTGTAGCATCAAAATGGATAATGCAAGTATTCTTTTCTTACAAAGAATTGTTGCAGAATTAAGTGAATATTTAATTGTCTGTTGCTACTTAAAAGTATACATTTTATGTGATATAATCTGGTCATTTAGGGATAACTATCAGAGCTCCTCTTTCCTTCCTGTCTACACTTCCACCTCCAATTGTGGATTTGTATCCCACATCCCAGCCCATTATTCTGGTGAATTTTGGGAGGCCTGCAGGTACCCAGAATAATCAGTCTGAGTGGCTTACTGCTCCTATGGATTACCAGGAGACCCAACACTGGACAGTCTGGAGGCAGGACTTCCAGTAAAGGCATAAGGACATCAACCCACCCACAAAACTTGGGACTGAAAATGTATCCTAAAAGAATGCAGACAAACATAGAGCAGAGAGTGGAGAATTAGACAACGAATAACCTGTACAACATGAGACACAATCCATGGGCAAGCACCAATCTCAAACAATATTAACAATACTCTTTTATGCTTGCAGAAAGGAACCGTGCATAACTCACCTCTGAGTGACTCTATCTAGCAGCTGACTAAAACAGATGCAGATACCTACAGGAAACATTGGACAAAGTTTGAGGACTCATTTTCATAATAAGGGGAAGGTTTAAAGGACCTAAATGGGATAGGAACGCCACAGGAAGACCAACAGGGTAAAATAACTTGGACACTTGTGTGTTTTCTGAGATTGAGCTACCAAAAAAAAAAAAGCATACAGGGGAAGGACCAATGCCCCTGGAACATATGTAGCAGGTATACAGCTCGCTCTCCATGTATGTCCCCCAATAACTGGAGCAGGGGGCTGTCCCTAAAGAGTTAAACCGACTGCAGAATCTGTTCCCAACAGGGTAGCTTTGTCTTGCCTCAGTGGGAGAGAGGATGTGCCTAATCCTGTGGAGAGTTGATTGTACTAGGCAAGGGGATAAGCAAAGGGAGTCACCCTCTCAGAGGAGAAGGGGAAGAGGAGTAAAGAAAGGAATTCTGTGAGGAAAGCTGGAGGGTGACAGTGTTTGGGATGTAAATGATCAAACAAACCTTAATCAGTCAATCAATTAATAGTTAATTAATAAATAGTCAATTAATTAGTTAATAGTTAATTAATTATAGTGGTAACAGCTAAGAATCCTACAGCTCCAGGGCAATAACAGTGACAGCATGAATGAGCAGCTGCTGCTGGTGAGTGGCTTGAGAGACAGACTGGAAACTAACTTGCAGAGTAGAGTCAACTTTAGCTGATCCCACACCATCCTGACAGTTGCCAGCAGCTGGAGATCTGTGAGTTGGATACAGGTGAACCACTGTAATACTGAATGTGTGTGCCTTCAGATTTGGCCATTCAGCAGCACTGTGATGGTTTAATTGTCAATGCTACAGTGGGAAGAAAGTCTCAATGAGGAATTGTCTAGATTAGGGTTTGGCCTCTGTGAAGAATCTCTGTAAGAAGATTCTACCTTATAGTGACTTTTGCTTGACACTGAAGAAAAAAAATTGGAAAACTTACTGTACATATAATCTTCAGGATTACTTTGATGTTGTTTTTTAATTTTTTTATTTTTGGATATTTACTTTATTTACATTTCAAATGTTTTCTCCTTTAGAAAACCCATATCCCATCCCTCCTCCCCATGTCTCTATGAGAGACACTCCCATCTTCCCTCCCTAGCATTCTCATACACTGGGGTTATCTAATACACTCAGGTCCAAAGGCCTCTCCTCCCACTGATGGCCAACAAGGCCCTCCACTGTCACATATGTGGCTGCAACATGGGTCCCTCCATGTGTATTCTTTGGTTGGACTATACCAAACTCACTTCCATGCATTGAAAATCTTCCTTCAAGTCACAGGTATGGAAAGCCCATGCAATGCAAGTGATTGTCTCTGCTGTTGTTTGCTTCCCAGAGTTTGAAGGTTAGACCTTATCGCTGTATACACCAAGCACATAGGACATAAGTGTTGGAGAAATCAAACAGAACTTAACCTGGAAGCCGGCAATGACTATAAGCAATTACAAGTCCTCACTAGCTTTAAGTTCTATGAATCACAATGACCAGCATGGCATGATACTCCAAAAGAGAATAGTGTCACTTATATCTTTCTGACAATAAACAGATACCTGTGTGGACTTAAGGCCAACTTGATAGGAGTACTGTAAACCTAGCTAGTGGATAGTTAGGTCATGAACCCTAGAAGAAAATCTACAGTTACTTCCTTAAAACTTTACAATATCTAACTTTATTCTGAATACCTATTTTACATCAACAGAGAAGAGCAGCTTTCTCCATTCATCAAAGCAACTCCTTTTGTAGCAGAGACAACAAAAATCTAGAACTGGTTAAAATCCATAGAACAATTACAGTTGTGTGCACATCTCTAATTGATAAGAATGTAGCGTAATTCCTAAACCAAAACCTAAGTGAAAATTTTATAAATGAGACTGCCAGAGCCAGAGGAACAAAAAGTTTGACCATGATTTCATGTCTGCTATGTATGAAAGGATATTACACATATTAAATATTATTATGATCACCTAGACTAGTACATAAACACCAGTAACCATCCCAATGTAGATGGGGATACATTCAAGTTCCCACCCCAAGAAAGAGAGAAAGAAATCAGTCTTCTGCATGGATGAGCTTCCAAATAAGATATATAATCCCAAATGGTCAGTGCTGAATACATACGTATGAGCAACACCAAATGTGTGTGTGTGTGTGTGTGTGTGTGTGTAAAATGTGTTTTTGTGTGATTTCATCTGTATATGTGTATACAAAATAATTTGAGATTTGAAACTGAGAGTATGAGATTGTAGGAGAATAAAATAAAATACAATGTTACACAATCTATAAGCCAGTAAATAAACAAATTCACTGGTTAAAAGACTGATGATTAAATGATCATAGGTGTGTGGGTTCATTTCTGGGTCTTCAATTCTATTCCATTGATCTACCTGCCTGTCACTGTATCAATACCATGCAGTTTTTATCACTATTGCTCTGAACTACAGCTTGAGGTCAGAGATGCTTATTCCCCCAGAAGTTCTTTTATTGTTGAGAATAGTTGTTTCTATCCTGGGTTTTTTGTTATTCCAAATGAATTTGAGAATTGCTTTTTCTAAGTCTATGAAGAACTGAGTTGGAATTTTGATGGGAATTGCATTGAATCTGTAGATTGCTTTTGGCAAGATGGCCATTTTTACTATATTAATCCTGCCAATCCATGAGCATGGGAGAGCTTTCCATCTTCTGAGGTCTTCTTCAATTTCTTTCTTCAGAGACTTGAAGTTCTTGTCATACAGATCTTTCACTTGTTTGGTTAGAGTCACACCAAAATACTTTATATTGTTTGTGACTATTGTGAAGGGTGTCATTTCCATAAGTTCTTTCTAGGCCTGTTTATCCTTCAAGTATAGGAAGGGTACTGATTTGTTTGAGTTAATTTTGTATCCAGCCACTTTGCTGAAGTTGTTTATCAGCTGTAGCAGATCTCTGGTGTTGTTTTTCACATCACTTAAATATACAATCACATCATCCCCAAATGGTGAAATTTTGATTTCTTCCTTTCCAATATGTATCCCTTTGATCTCCTTTTGTTGTCTAATTGCTCTAGCTAGAATTTAAGTAATATATTGAATAGTCAGGGAGAGAGAAGACAGCCTTGTCTAGTCCCTGATTTTAGTTGGATTGCTTCAAGTTTCTCTCAATTTAATTTGATGTTGGCTACTGGTTTGCTGTATATTGCTTTCACTGTATTTTGGTATGGGCCTTGAATTCCTGATCTTTCCAAGACTTTTATCATGGAAGGATGTTGAATTTTGTTAAATGCTTTTTCAGCATCTAATGAAATGATCATGTGCCTTTTTTCTTTGAGTTTGTTTATGTAGTGGATTACATTGATGGATTTCCGGGTATTGAACCATCCCTGCATCCCTAGGATGAAGCCTACTTGATCATGGTGAATGATAGTTTTGATGTGTTCTCAGATTCAGTTTGCGAGAATTTTATTGAGTATTTTTGCATCGATATTCATAAGGGAAATTGATCTGAAGTTTTCATTCTTTGTTGGGTCTTTGTGAGATTTTGGTATCAGTGCAACTGCAGCTTCATAGAATGAATTGGGTAGTGTTCCCTCTGTTTCTATTTTGTGGAATAGTTTGAAGCGTATTGGTATTAGGTCTTCCTTGAAAGTCTGATAGAATTCTGCACTAAACCCATCTGATCCAGGGCTATTTTTGGTTGGGAAACTTTCTTTTAAAAGATGAACAATAATTTTACTTTTTAACAGATTTAACATGCAAATCAAATAATACATGTTCTGCATATTAAACATCAATTATTGCAACTTAATTATATAATAGAGGGTTTAAATATAAAAGGAACATTTCTTCCAATAATTGTGATATTTCAGGCATATAATAAATAAAATACCAAAAAGTATTCAGATTATGAAACAGAAAAGCTGACATGCAATAGAATCTCAGTCTTGTTTGTCCTGCTGTCTGTATGATCATAAAGAAAAGTGAATTATGGGAAAAGGATGACTGAATCCTGAAGAGGGAGAGCATGCCAAAGAAGAAACAAGACAATGGAAAGCCAGAAAGAAAAGGACAGAGATCTACATTTGTATAATTTCTGTCCTTCAGACTTTTGTATTTCAGTAACAAACTTGCAATCCTTCAGGAAACAATTTTTTTGTTATTTATAATAGTTAGAAATATAATACAATATGCAAGAAGAATATTCCTAAAAAATGATATTGGCAGACTTTTAATTGACTTTTAATGACTGCTTCTATTTCTTTAGGGGTTATGTGAGTGTTTAGATCATTTATCTGAACCTGACTTAACATAAAATGTTTTTCTATAACCTTTCCATCATATGTAATAGTTTTTTTTTCAAAACTCTTTCTTTCCCTCTTTTCTATATTGTCCTCACCTTACAAGTAATATTCCCACATTCTTTTTATTTTCTACTTAGTTGCACCCACAACCTACCATTTCTTTCTCTTTAATACCAAGTCCCTGTTTAGATCTCTTTACTGTTCTATTTTCTCCATCTCTATAGGTTGTAGCTTACATCTAAAGAATCAGGGCTGGATCTCCAAAGAAGAGAAAACAAATGGCATTTCTCATTCCATGCTGAGTATGCTATACTTCACTTGATATATTTTCTAGTTCTTTCATTTTCTTAACAATTTAGTGGTTTCACTTACCTTTATAGCTGAATACAATTCTTTCAAGCATGTGGACTATATTAATACCATCCATTCGTCAGTTGAAGGATATTTGGGTTGTTTCTGTTGCTAGCTACTAAACATAGATTGAAAATGAACATGGCTAAACAAGCACCTGTAATATAGGATATCTAATCTTTAGGGAATATGATACATAGAAGTATAGCTAGGTCATGTTGAAAATCTCCTTTTAGCTTTTGAGAATGCATTATACTAAAATTCCATATTTACTGTACCAGTTTCCAATCTTACCCACTATGAATGAAAGATCAATTTTGAAGATTTTTGTCAGCAAGATACTTGTTGCTATAAGCATAATTGAACATGTATTCTTGTTATATGTTGGAGCATCTTTTGAGTATATGCCCAAGAGTGGTATAGCTGGATATATATATTTAATTTTTGGTTTTTCGAGACAGGGTTTCTCTGTGTAAACCTGGCTGTCCTGGATCTCACTTTGTAGACCAGGCTGGCCTCGAACTCAGAAATCTGCCTGCCTCTGCCTCTTGAGTGCTGGGATTAAAGGCATGCGCCACCACTACACAGCTTAGCTGGATTTTTTTTTTTCTGTATATGGATTTTTTTTTAAGTTTTTATTTATTTATTTATTTATTTATTTATTTTTCATACTTCATTGCATTTCAAATGTTTCTCCGTTTCCAGATCTCCCCTTTGGAACCTCCACATTTCCTCCTCCCTCCCCCTGCCCCTACGAGGGTATTCACTGACCCACCCACCAATCCACTCTCATCTTCCCTCCCTGGCATTCGCCTATACTGGGGATTTCAACACCCTCAGGCTCAAGGGCCTCCACTCCCCCTGATGGCTAACAAAACTCTCCTTTGCCGCATATGTGGCCAACACCATGGATTCTTCCATGTGTATTCTTTGGTTGGTGGTTCACTCTCTGGGAGCACCAGGGACCTGACCAGTTGCATCTGTTGCTCCCTCCCCATGGGGCTGCAAACTCCCTCAGCTCCTTCAGTCCCTTCTCTAAGTCCTCCATTTGGGACCCCACACTCAGATTAACAGTTGCTGTGAATTGGATCATGGGTATTTTGAACTTTTGAGCTAATATTCACTTATCAGTGAGTAACTGTGTTTGCTCTTTTGTGACTGAGTTAGCTCACTTAGGATGATATTTTCAAGTTCCATCCATTTGCCTAAGAATTTCATGAAGTCATTGTTTTTAATAGCTGAGTAGTATTCCATTGTGTAAATGTACCTCATTTTCTGTTTCCATTCCTCTGTTGAGGGACATTGGGGTTGTTTCAAGCTTCTGGCTATTATAAATAACACTGCTATGAACATAGTGAAGCATGTGTCCTTATTACATGTTGGAGCATCTTCTGGGTATATGCCCAGGAGTCGTATAGGTGGGTCCTTAGGTAGTATTATGTCCAATTTTCTGATGATCTGTCAAACTGATTCCCAGAGTGGTTGTACCAGCTTTCAATCCCACCAGCATTGAAGGAGTGTTCCTCTTTCTCCACATCCTCACCAGCATCTACTGTCACCTGAGATTTTTATCTTCACCATTCTGACTGGTGTGCGGTGAAATCTCAGAATTGTTTTGATTTGCATTTCTCTGATGACTAAAGATGTGAACATTTCTTTAGGTGCTTCACAGCCCTTCGAGTTTCCTCAGTTGCGAATTCTCTGTTTAGCTCTGTTCTCCATTTTTTGATAGGGCTATTTGGTTCTCTGAATTCTAACTTCTTGAGCTCTTTGTATATATTGGATATTAGTCCTCTATTGGATATAGGATTGGTAAAGGTCTTTTCCCAGTCTGTTGGTTGCCGTTTTGTCCTAATGACAGTGTCGTTTGACTAACAGAAGCTTTGAAATTTTATGAGGTCCTATTTGTCATAGTGATAAAAACTGCATGGTATTGGTACAGTGACAGGCAGGTAGATCAATGGAATAGAATTGAAGACCCAGAAATGAACCCACAGACTTATGGTCACTTGATCTTTGACAAAGAATCAAAAACCATCCAGTGGAAAAATGTCAGCATTTTCAGTAAATCGTGCTGTCTCAACTGGAGGTACATGTAGAAGAATGCAAATTGATCCATTCCTATCTCTTGTACAAAGCTCAAGTTCAAGTGCCTCAAGGACCTCCACATAAAACCAGATACACTTAATCTAATAGAAGGGAAAGTGGGGAAAAGTCTTGAACCATGGGCACTGGGGACAAGTTCCTGAACAGTGTATATGTTTTTATGTGGAAGTCCTTGATCCACTTGGACTTCAGCCTTGTCCAAGGTAATAATAATAAATCAATTTCCATCTCTATATGCTGACCACTGCTTGAACCAGTATCATTTGTTGAAAATGCTGCATTTTTTTCTTCTGGATGATTTTGGATTCTTTGTCGAAGATCAAGTGACCATAGCTGATTGCATTTATTCATGAGTCTTTAATTTTATCTTATTGATCTATCTTCCTGTCTCTGTAAAATATCATGTTGTTTCTATCACTATTGCTCTGTAATATAGCTAGAGCACAAGGATGGTGATTACCCCAGAAGTTGTTTTATTGTTGAGAGGGGTTTTTGATATCTTGGTTTTTGTGTTATTCCAGATAAATTTTAGAATTGCTTTTCCTATTTCTGTGAAGAAATGATTTGGAGTTTTGATGGGGACTGCTTTGAACCTATAGTTTGCATTGGGTAATTCAGTCATTTTTACTATGTTTATCCTGCCTATTCTTAAGCATGCAAGATCTTTCCATCTTCTGAGGTCTCCTTTAGTTCTTCAGAGACTTGAGGTTATTGTCTTACAAATCATTCACTTTATTTTTAGAGTAATGACAAGCTATTTTATATTATTTGTGACTATTGTTAAGGATGTCATTTCCCTAATTTCTTTCTTATCTCGTTTATCATTTGAGTAAAGAAAGAGTACAGATTGGTAAGAGTTAAGTGTATATCCAGCCACTTTGCTGGCATTGTTTATCAGCTGTAGGAGTTCTTTGGTAATATTTTAGATATACTATCATATCATTTGAAAATTGTGATATATTGATTTCTTCCTTCTCAATTTGCACCCCTTTTATCTCCTATTATTGTCTAATAAATATTGGTAGAACTTCTAGTACTGTATCAAATAGATGGGGGAGAGTGGGCATCCTTGCTTGTCTCTTATTTTAGTGGGATTTCATCAAGTTTCTCTCTATTTAATTTGATATTTGCTATCAGTTTGCTGTATATAGCTTTTATAATGTTTAGGTATGGTCCTTGAATTCCTGATCTCTCTAATACATTTAAAATGAAAGAGTTCTGTATTTTGTCAAAGGCTTTTTTGGCATCTGATGAGAAAACCATGTGGTTTTTTGTTTTTTGTTTCTTTGAGTTTGTTTATAAAATGGATTACATTGGTGGATTTCTGTGTATTCAGAGACCCCTGAATCCCTGGGATGAAGCCTACTTGATCATTGTGATTGATCATTTTGATGTATTCTTGGGTTCAGGTTGTGAGAATTTTATTGAGTATTGCTGCATCCACATTGATAAGGAAAATTGGTCTGAAGCTCTCTTTCTTTTTTGGGACTTTGTGTGGTTTAGATATGAGCATAACTGTGCCTTTATAGTAGGAATCTGGTAGTGTTCCTTCTGTTTCTATTTGATGGAACAGTTTGAGAATTGGTATTATGTTCTCTTTGTAAGTCTGTTAGAATTTTGCACTAAAACTATCTGGCCCTTTGTCATTTTTGGTTGGGATACTTGTAATGAATGCTTCTATTTCATTAGGGTATATGGGACTGTTTAGATTGTTTAACTGAGAATGATTTAACTTTGCCACCTGGTATTTATTTATTTCATCCAGATTTTCAAGTTTTGTTGAGTATACACTTTTGTAGTACGATCTGATGATTTTTAAAATTTTCTCAGTTTCTGTTGTTTTGTCTCCCTTTTTAATTCTGATTTTGTTAATTTGGATACTGTCTCTGTGACATTTAGTTAGATAGGCTAACAATTTATCTATCTTGTTGATTTTCTCAAAGAACCAGCTTCTAGTTTTGTTGATTCTTTTATATTTCTCTTTGTTTCCACTTGGTTGGCTTCAGCCCAGAGTATGATTATTTCCTGCCTTCTACTCTTCTTGAGTGTATTTGCTTCATTTTATTATAGAGCTTTCAGATGTGCTGTTAAGCTTCCAATGTAGGATCTCTACAATTTCTTTTTGGAGGCATTCAGAGCTTTAAGTTTTCCTCTTAGCATTGCTTTTACTGTGTCCCATAAATTTGGCTATGTTGTGCTTTCACTTTTTATTAAATTCTAAAACGTCTTTAATTGCTTTATTTCTTCCCTGTCTATGTTATCAGTGAGTAGAGCATTTGTCAGCTTCCATGTGTATGTGGGCTTTCTGTTGCTTTTGTTGTTATTGAAGACCAGCCTTAGAATGTGGTTGTCTGATAGAATACATGGGATTAATTCAGTGTTCTTGAATCTGTGGAGGCTTGTTTCATGTCCAATTTTATGGTCAATTTTGAGAAGGTACCATGAAGTGCTGAGAAGAAATTATATTCTTTTGTTTTAGGGTGAAATTCTCTATTGATATCTGTTAATTCCATTTGGTTCATAAATTTTATAAGTTTTACTGTGTCTCTGTTTACTTTCTGTTTCCATGATCTGTCTGTTGGTGAAAGTGGGGTGTTGAAGTCTCCGAATATTATTATGTGAGGTTCAACGTGTGCTTTGAGCTTCAGTAATGTCTCTTTTACAAATGTGGGTACCCTTACATTTGGGGCATAGGTGTTCAGAATCGAGAGTTCATCTTAGTGGATTTTTTTTTGATGAGAATGTTGTGTTGTCTCCCAATTTTAGGTAGCTTTCAGTTGAACATCTATTTTATTGGATATTAGAATGGCTACTTCAGCTTCTTTCTTTTGACCATTTTCTTGGAAAAATTTTCCGGCCTTTTACTTTAAAGTAGTAAATTTTTGTTTTTGTTTTTGTTTTTGTTTTTGCAGCCAAATGCTGGGTAATGTTTACATACCCAATCTGCTAGTTTATGTCTATTTATTGTGGATTTGAGATCATTGGTGTTGAGAGATATTAAGGACTTATAATTGTTGCTTCCTGTTATTTTTGTTGATATAGAATTATGTTTATGTGGTTCCCATGTTTTGTGTTTGTTGTGAGAAGATTAATTTTTTTTATTATTTTTGTTGGATGTATTTTCCCTCCTTGTGAGGGAATATTTCTTCTATTATCTTCTGTAGATCTGGATTAGTAGAAAGATATTGTTTAAATTTGGTTTAGTCATGGAATATCTTGGTTTCTCTACCGTTGATAATTGAGAGTTTGCTGGCTATTCCAAAAAATGATGATGTTTCTCCTCTTAAGATGATGTGAGCATATATAATCTTTATTATGTTAAAGTAACTTCCCTCTAATCTTTCCCACAAATCTTTTTTATTATTATTATTTTATTTTATTTTTCGAGATGGGGTTTCTCTGTATAGCCCTGGCTCTCACTCTAGAGACCAGGCTGGCCTCAAACTGAGAATCTGCTGGTCTCTGCCTCCCAAGTGCTGGAATTAAAGGCATGCACCACTACTGCCCGGCCACAAATCTTTTCTAAGGCTTTTATTATAAAGATATTTTGGGCTTCATAGTATTTTTCTTTCATCTATCATCTCCAGTTGGATGGTCAGAAGATACCTTCATGTTACTGGCTTATGGTTCTCCAACGCTGGTATGGTGACTTTACATAGTGCTACCTTGGTTCTCATAAGATCCATAATATTTGTTGCATCCTAATATTGAGGAATCATAACAGTTATATCTGTTATTATAATTTTGCCTTATCTGCTACATATGTGGTTAAAGAGATTCAAAAGACACATCATGTAGATCAATTATCCAAAAATCATGTCAATATCACTCATGAGACAGATTACTATTGACAGTGCACTTCAGGATACACTCAATGGTTTAAAGGAAGCAGTTCTATATGTGGAAGATCAGGCTCTCAGTTTAATGCCATTTGCCATTTCATTGTGTCTATTTAACTCTCTTGGAATATAATACCTCTGAGCATGACTGGTCTAAAATTCAGTCTCCTTTAAAGAGACTTTGGAACAATTATAATTTGGCTTTGGATATGGATTCCCTGCAACATAAAATCAAATGGATATTAGTAACTCTAGAGTAAGATTCACTACGATTGAAGAAGTGTCTGTAGCCTTTCCTCTGCTGTTCATGAGTACACCTTTAATTTTTCTGGATGACCTTGCTGATAAATGGAGGAAGATATACCAGTGATCACTGGCACAACATTATGTAAATATCTCATAAGGCAAGCTAGATATTGTGGTCTACATATAAACTATATTTTTAGAATACATTTTAAGTCAAAAAGAAAGAAGCTTAAATTTCTCATCATAATTACTTATTTAAAATTTTTTCTACTATTTTGTTAATTTAGCTGATAGGTTTTTAAATTTATAGCTCTTGAAATATTTTTTTTTAATTTTTAATGTTTGATGTTTTACATTTCAAATGTTTTCCCCTTTCCAGATCTCCCCTTTGGAACCTCCCAATTCCCTCACACCTCCCCCTGCTTCTATGGGGGCATTCCCCCACCCACCCACTCACCCACTCTCATCTTCCCTCCTTGGTATTCTCTTATATTGGGGCATCTAACACCCTCCAGACCTTCGTCTGCCACATATGTAGCCAGCACCATGGGTCATTCCATGTGTATTCTTTGGTTGGTGATCCAGTCTCCAGGAGCATCAAGCAGTCAGGCCAGTTGCCACTGTTGCTCTTTTCTTGGGGCTGCAAACTCCCTCAGCTCCTTCAGTCCTTTCTTCAACTCCGCCATCAGGGACCACACACTCATCCCAATGGTTGCTGTGAAATGACTGATGGATATTCTGAAATTTTGAGCTAAAAACCACTTATCAGTGAGTACATACCATGTTCTTTCTTTTGTGACTGAGTTACCTTGCTCAGGAAGATATTTTCAAGTTTATCCATTTGCCTAAGAATTTCATGAAGTCATTGTTTTTAATAGCTGAGTAGAATTCTATTGTGTAAATATACCACTTTTTCTATATCCATTCATCTGTTCAGGGACATCTGCATGGTTTCCAGTTTCTGGCTATTATAAATATGGCTGCTATGAACATAGTAGAGCATGTGTCGTTATTCAATATTGGAGCATCTTCTGGGCATATGCCCAGGAGTGGAATAGCTGGATCCTCAGATAATATTATCTTCATTTTTCTTAGGGTCCTCCAAACTGATTTCCAGAGACATTATATCAGCTTGCATTCCCACAGTGTTTGAAATATTAAGCTAGTCAAAAACTTAGAATAAAAACATAAAAATTGTATATACTGTTGTTTTGCAACATTTTGTTCTTATCTTTGGTTTCCTGATTTGAGTACTTATATGTGGATATATATCTTTTAAACAACTTAGTAATATTCAAAAATCTATTTGTAGACCTTTGTATTTGATTTTAAACAATCTGTTTATTTAGTTAGTAATTCATTCCAAAATTTTTGGTAAGCCATTTTAAAAAGTTTGTTTTCTTCTTTTTATTATGATGATGATGATGATGATGATGATGATGATGATGATGATTCATGCCATTTTACTTTTTTTGTACTTAGTTTTGGTTTGGGATTCTTTAAAATGTAATTTTTAAAATTATGAATATTTTTGAATTAATATGTGCAGTGGTGATTACATATACCTGAATAGATTGGTAGCCCTGAGTCTTATAAGAAAACAGAATGAGCAAATCATGGAGAACAAGCCAGTAAGCTACACCATTCAGTTGCCTCTGCATCAGCTCTGCTACTGAGTTCAGGTCCAAAGTTTACATACTAATTTTCATGGATGATGAAATAAAAGATATAAAATGAAATAAACCATGTTCTCTAAAAGTTGCATTTCATCAAGGTATTTTATCACAGTAAAAAAGCCCTAACAAATCATACTATATTAAATATATTTCATATTTTCCATTAAATTAACCTTAATTGGAATTTGTTTAAAGTAGTTAAAAATTTGTAAATAAGACTTGCTGCTATTTATTTGCCAGAATGTTGTATTACAAAGGCAAAGAATTTATATTAATTCTGGTTTATATTTTCTTCTCATTATTTATGAAATCAATTTGTATGAAATTTATTTATTAGTATCATGAAATCTGAAATTAAAGAATAAAGGCTCTTGAACTGTCTTTTTCAATATTCACGTTTCTAGGCTGAGGAACAAGACAAAGTTGTCCATTCTCCCCATATCTGTTCAATATAGTACTTGAAGTTTCAGCTAAAGCAATAAGATAACTGAAGTTGGTCAAGGTGACACAAAGTGCAAAAACGGAAGTGAAAATATTGCTATTAGCAGATGATATCGTAGTATAAGTAAATGATGCTAAAAGTTCAGTTTAGAAACTTCATCCTATAAACACTTTCAGCAAAATGATTTGCTAATGTCTAGTTTAAAATCATATCTTGGGGTCACTAACCAAACAAGACAAAGCTTGAGGTCTTTGAAGGAAAAATTTAAAAACTATTTAAGAAGATTGAAATATCTCCTATCCTAACGTGTTGTTAGGATTAACATAATAAAAACGGCCTTACTACAAAAACAAAATATCTACAGGTTCATGACCATCTCCATCAAAATGGTGTATGCAAAAAATGCTTTGATCAATGGGATTGAATTGAAGACCAAGACAAAATCCACATGCACCTAGTTTTGACAAAGAAGACAGAAATATACACTGGGAATAAAAGAGAGTAACTTCACCAAATGATGCTGGTCAAATGGATTGTCTGATATAAAGGAATGCAAATAGATTCACCTTTATCACCTGGTACTGACTCAAGTTCAAGTAGTTCAAACACTGTAACATAATAGCAGACAAAATGAACCTAATAGAGGAGAAAGTGGGGAAATAGGACCTCATGATCTTAAAATCGTCTGTGTCAAAGAGTACCATCAATCAGAAAAAGAGAAAGTCTAGAGAATTGGAAACAATTTTACACCAACTCTACATGGTAGGAATAATATCCAAAATGTATAAATAACTGAAGAATTTACATATCAAAAACCAAATTATCCAACTAAATATGTAGGATCTAAACAGAGAATTCTCAATAGAGGAATTTCAAATGGCTAAGAAACACATAACCAACTGTTCAGTGTCCTTAGTCATCATGGAAATGAAAATCAATATAACTCTGTGATTTCATCTTACATCTGTCATAATGGCTAAGAACAATCACATGAGTGATATGGAACATGGGGATCATACCTCCATTGTTGGTAGGAGTTCAAATGTGTAAAACCATTATACAAATCAATTTGGTGTTATATCAGAAAACTGGGAATCACTCTACCACAAGACAAAATATTATCACTCTTGTGCATATATACAAAGGGTGCTCCATTTAACCACAAGGACATTTTTTCTATCATGTTGATTGTAGCTTTATTCATAATAGCCAGATACTTTGGAAATATCTGAGATGTCTCTCAAGTGAAGAGTTGATAAAGAAAGTACAGTGGAGTATTATACAATACTCTAAAAAAAAAATGACATAAAATATGGAGGCAAATGAAAAGCACTAGAAAAAAATAACGCTGAGTGATGTAACCCAATCTGAGAAAAACAATATGGTATGTATTCACTAGTAAGTGAATATTAGCTGTTGTGTAAATAATAATCAAGCTATAATCCATAGACCCAGTGAGGTTAGGTTGGCAAGACAACTACAGTAGGGAAACACGGATATTTCTTAGAAGTAGAATTAGACTTGACTTAGCAGGAGGACTGGGTATAGATTGGGAAGAAAGGGAAGAAATCAGTTTGAGGAGGATGCTTGAAGAAAATGCAGTGAGAGAAAGAAAGATGGGTGTAATTGGGGATCATGACATGGTAGATGAGGAAATCTAGTGCAGTAGAAACTTCCTGGAGTCTAAAAGGACAATACTAGTGAATATTTCTTGCAGTGTAGGATACAGAATTTGAACTGTCATTTTTTTTTTTTTTTTTTTGTAGCCTCAGAAGGCTTCCAGTGTTTTGACTAGATTCATTTGATTGAATTTTTCTTCAAGGGCATCCAGTCAAGATTCTTAAATAACCTAGGCTGATACTATAGCAGTCTCTCTCTGAAACCTGTCAGTTTGTCTCAATGCTAATGACAGCATCCACACAGCTCTTAGAATGTAACCTGGTGTCTTCACCCTACTTTCTAATCTCTTTCGCCAAATAATATATTCTTCAGGTTACTAAAGGTGAAACCTGGACAACAACACAGCCTAAAACCTCAACCTACACTCTGTCTAGTCTGTAAGATGAACTTGGGAAATAATGGTTCAGAACTTGTAGGTGTGGCTACCCAGTGTTGTTTAACCTAATGTCTAAACCAGGAGAAGTCTAGGCATGTATTGTAGACATAAACACAACTGGAACAAA